>WSTK01000959.1:0-11549 GCA_019616945.1 Ceratobasidium sp. 414 | reverse complement strand
GGGCCAAAGTCTAACCGGGACATGCCCGCAAAGCAGAAGCGAGGTCAAGGGGCCCGGGTTCGGGCCGTTTGTTTAATCTAAATCCGGGTCTAAATACTCACGGGAAGACGCCCACTTGGCGTACCGACCCGACCACGGCTTTGAGTAGATGTGCACCTCGACAAATTTGATGCGACCAAAGTGTTGACAGCCGCAGCAGGAAGCTCGAGACGCCTTCACATACTGCACCGGTTTGCCGCTCCGAGATCACGACTTGCCACTGTGGCCTAATTCCTCCAGCAAAACTCAATCATAAAATCTCGATAGTATTTGGCTACGTAGTTATGTTTCATAGTGCTCCGCCGTTGCGCAGAATCGTACTCCGGTTGAACCTACGGAGCCGGGTTTAGTCCTCGAGCTTGGACAATCAGGGCCTACAAAACGAGCCGGCGTCAGGCGGCCAGCTGCACCAACGACGTCTCTCCAACTCACCTCGAGCGCTGGGGGATTTGCACCAACCATGTCGGCTACCTTGCTCCCATCCTTGAAGAGCATAAAGGTCGGCATCTATCAATTGGGTGAGATTGCGGTTCCTCGTGATAACCATCAAGACCGTACCGCTCGAATGCCGACTTCTTGGGAGATAGCCTAGTGATCAGATATCATCGGTTAGGTCGAGCATGTCAGATTGGATTGCACAAACGTACCTCTGCCTCGTCGACGTCGACCTTGTAAAAACCAACTCCTTCACCAACTTCTGACAATTTCTCAAATGTGGGAGAGATAAGTCGGCACGGGCCACACCACGTCGCCCAAAAATCGACGACGACAGGTTTGCCAGAGTTGATCTGCGGAACAACGTCAATCGGACTATACCAGCACATGATCTCTCAAGGTTGACTTGCAATCTTGTGGAAGTCCTCGAGGGTTGTGATTGCAGTGACGCCCATGATGGATGTGCAGCGGGGTGTGTGGTCGGATGGACCAAGCAGCTACTGATCCTGCGGAATATTTATAGTCCCACAAGTTGCGGCCCATGACGGCAGATCTGCGTTTGATCTCACAGGACCCCGGCCAACCTTGACCGAGGCTCGACACCAGCCTTCAGTTGCTTACATCCCGGAGCTCTGATTGGCCAGTCGTAGCCTGGTTCTGGTCTCGCTAATCATCCTCCAGATCACCCACGGTGGGGACTGCTGAGGGCGGCTCGCAGCAAATATGACTAAACTAGGCAAACCTCGGCCTTTTGACGAGCCCATTCGGGTGCCCCGAGCAGTGCAAAAAGATAGTGAACAGCCAATGAAACGCGCGAGTTCGGAACGTTTTATGCCGCGCCTCGTCTGAGCAATAATCTCAGTAAAGCTCCGGATAATCGTTCGGCTTTGCGCAGGTAAGCGGCGTTAACTTACGCATGTGCGACCTTCCTCCCAATCTCTGGGTGTAAAGGCTATGATGTTTACATACAGCTAGTGTAAATGAATATGATACCTATCGTATCGCAGTCGAGATCCAGCGGTACTGAGTGTATGCTATATTTTGTTGGGACCCACTCAAGCCATACCAGCCAGCACGTCCTCGAAAGCTCCCAATCAACGTCCACACGACCACTTGTACGGACGGGTGCATGTCGGGCCCCGCAGGTCCGATACTAAATCAACGCCTGATCGAACAGAATGGATTATCAGATCTGCGGGGTCTGGCTGTAGATCATCTATGCTGGAGCTAATGAATGGAGATATCTACCGCATTTAGGCAGCACCATTGTCTTTTTGCATCACACAACATCAGGAAAAAAATCCAAGGGTAATTTGGCCTGGATTATTAGGTACCCTTCGTAATCTCCACTAAAGTGCTGAATCCACTATTTTGGGGACTTTTATTTGCGTTTACTTCGCTTTAGAACGGTTTAGAAGGCCATTAGAAGTGATTACAAAGGTACCCACTAATTCTTCAGGGATTAGTTTGACAGCTTTTGGCGTTTTTTGCTGATGAAACGAAGCGGCTCCTTGCGTACAATAATGTAGTCCACATCACGGCCAGGGAAATTCTATTTTTCTTCGGCCCTGTTTCGACACAGTGGTATTAGCATAATTACATATAGTCTACTATACAAGAATGGTAGGATTAGGGAGCAGCGGTAGCGGGGGTGGCTTCGGTGGTGGTGGTAGCGGCACTGGTGGTAGTAGCTGGAGCATCGGTGGGAGTGGGAGTAGTCTCGGCAGCGGCGGTAGTAGCATCGGCGGAAGCAGAAGCGGGAGTTGTGGCAGTTGTGGCAGGGGCAGCCTCGGACGGGGCAGGAGCAGCATCGGCTGGGGCGGGGGCAGCAGCGGTGGTGGCGGCAGCAGCGGCAGTGGTTTTCACGAGATCCTATCAAGCAAACGGGTTAAATTCATTGACTAAGTACTCGGAATATATGACTAACCTCCAGCTTCGTAGGGTAGGCCCCTATTATCTCTCCAATCTTTTGACCTTTGTGGAATGAATTGAAAGTTGGCATCTAATTAACAAAAGATTAGTGAACCATCACAGCTTCATAAAGTAGCAAGTCAACTTACCGATCGAACCCCCACTTCATGAGCGATATCCTGCACACCAGTTGAGCCGACAGATCACCGATATTAGCGGATATACGTACTGGCCGCTCATCTACATCGACTTTGTAGAAACCTACACTCTCCGTCGCAGTAGAGTGCTTTTCAAACATAGGGGAGATTTGGCGACAAGGTCCACACCAAGTCGCCCAAAAGTCAATTATCACCGGCTGCTCTCCGTTGATCTGGCGCAAAACATATCAGTAAATCTGCCGTTGTGAAATCCAGAGTACTCACCAGCTGTTTGAACTGGTCGAGGCTGGTGATAGGAGTGACGCCCATGTTGGAAAGATAAGTTGATTTACGAGTACGAGTTGTGGGGGTGGTGTGACGATGCAATAGGTCGCGATGACTGCCTTATAAAGACCAGCCGCGGTCTTCCGAGGCGTCAGAATTGCGTCACTGGTGAGCTGAGTAATCCGGGTTGAAGACCCCAACCGGCATTACTCGGTCATCCTGGGCCGCGGCCCGGGTTTTCCGCTCCAAGCGGACACCGGCGACTGACAGCCGCTTTGTCATCTCGGCGTCTAACCACAATTGCCAATTCCCAGCCCCATAAGACCAACGCCGACCATTCTCGGTTGGCGAAACGCGGTTATTTGGTTAAGCACTTTGCGCAACTTCTTCGAAGCGTTTACTCCGGATGTGTCTACCAGGGGAATACGAACGACGATTTATACAATTTTTAGCACCACGAGACCTCGAGAACGCAGCATGCAGAACAAGCGGGCCGATGTAACTCCATACGGGGCGGCAGAACCGAACTTCATGCTCTATAAAACAATGGCAACACTAGCCGCATGATTCTTGGTAGTTGGTACGCCATGCGTCATAGTAGCTTTGCTCTCTGGTCGCTTTTCGCCTCCGTATTGCCGTTGTTGGCACTCGGCGCACCTACTGTGACGCGCCAGTCATCCACGCAGCTGGACGCCCAGGGTATATACTTTGTGTCTTATGACGGCCTAGTCAACGTCGAGTCTTTCCAGCAATCCGGAGTGGTCTCGTACAATGGCTATCAGTACGCAGGTTGGTACACATCCACGCGTTATGCGATTCTCGCGAGACGCCAGCTCCCGTCGGGGTCCTGGTCCACCTTTCAACTGCCCCACCAACTCTCGGTTGACGATTCGCACAACGTGGTATCGATCGGCATCTCGCCCAGTGATGGCAGGATCCATATTGCCTTGGATGTGAGTTTGATATTTTGTCCCCCAGATATTTTAATTTACTTATCGATGGTACGCAAAGTCTCATTCGACAACGATATACTATATAAAATCAGTGGCGAACCTTGCTGGTTCTCCTGCCAGTTTCTCGTGGACGGTCTCCCAATTTGGCTCCGTGCAGACAACCCTCGACGGCCTCAGTATCACCACCCAGTTTACCTATCCTCAATTCTTGATCACTCCGGATAATAAGCTGCAACTCGTCTACCGTTCTGCCGTTTCAGGCAACGGTGTTGTCCAGATTGCCGAATACAGCGGAACAGCATGGTCTAACCTCGGAGGTTTTACTTCGGCAACCGGAACATACACCGGTCCTAACGGCGTTAGTAAGTGGGCCAGTTTGCGCCACGTTTGGTCCGCCTAAATTTCCTGTGCCAGCCTCCACCGTTCGCAACCTGTACATCAATGGGGTCACGTACTCGAGTACTGGACGTCTTCATACATCGTACGTTGTAATCTCTTTGTCTTGCGTTTAGAGGTTTCTCATGTGCAATAGTGGAACGTGGCGCGAGAATAACGCCGGCGTACTCTGCGCGAGCGGCGGTTTGGCAAACCATGATACTATTTGGCTCTACAGGCAAGTTCTTTAATACAGCCTGCATCCCAATGCCGACTCCCGTTTAGTGACGACCGCGGTCGTACATGGTATAACAACGGCGGAACGCAGGTCGCCACCACTGGCTCGACCACAGTTTCCGTTTCCACCTCGGGTATCATCGTCGATTCTTTGGACGTTAACCATGGTCTAGTCAACGTGAGCAACCCCCTCTTCCCTTCTCCTGGTAACGTACTGATAAAACCAAACTTAAATAGCAAGAATCCCAAACCACCGACTCTGCAAACCAGCCACACGTCATCATCTCGTACGTTCCAGGACGGTTTACCCAATGCGTGACTTCATACGCGGCGGATCGTACATCGTACGGCCGCCCATTCCATCTGTACCGGTCTTCAAACGGTACCTGGACCAAAGTCGAGATCCCATTCGCCATTGGCTCGTTTGGCCGGTCCCAAGTCGTCATGGACGCATCCGACAACGTACGTTTCCTCAAACCCGCAATATCACACTTGCTAATTCCAACGTGCGTATATACAGATCTACGTCGTTCTTCCGTTTGTCAAGGTCGTAGCCGCTAGCAAGTCATCTGGCTGGACCGACTGGACGCTCGCGTACGATGGTGTCGCTGCAGGCCTCAACGCGTTTGGGGAGGTTACTGTCGATAGGCCGCGGGTCAAGTCCGAGGGTGTGCTGTCGGTACTGTATCAAGTTGCGTCGAGCGGGACGACGCCGAGTGCGGTTATGGTTGTCGATTTTAAACTCAATGGCTGAGCGGGTATTGTGCCGTTTTTTTTTCGGAGATAAATCTAAATGTATGGATACGTGGTACTGCTATAAATCGCTGAGAGGTTATGCCCAGGTTGGTGAGGTAGTTTTTGAATACGGATATTTAGGTGGTTCACTCAACCCAAAGAGTCACGTAAATCAACTCCCGTGCACATATGGCTCTGTTCTGGAAATTTGTTTTATCCCATCTACCTATTAGTCCCAGGAGCTATCCTCGGTCCGCCTTCGGCAAGGTTCAGCCGGCAGGATATCGTCATTTTGGCCAGACATGTGCCTAACCAAGATCAGTGGGTACACCCAATTCAGGATAAATGTACCACAGTCAACAAAGTGGCCTCTGGCTGGCGACCCTTGGCATAACTTCCCACCAACTTGCCCCTGCATTTTTCGACCACCAAAGCTCGAAAGTCGTGCATACAAACATCGTTGATATTGGTGCATTCAATAATCCACTATCTACAAGTACGCAGAATCGACCCAGCTGGTAGAGCCAGCAAAGACGGTGTCCAGCGACAGGCCAGCCGAGAGCTTCGTCGCAAAGGACGCACGTCCGCTCTGCCAGGCGCCGGCTCTGGTGAACCCACATTCAGTTAAATCGTCTCGAGAACTAAATAAAGGCATATGCTTACCCAGAGTTGTTGTACTCGCCGAACAAAATGTAGTCCGTGTTGGGGGTCGTGCTCGACCACTGGGTCCAGCCCGCCGCTTGGCTATAAATTGCCTCTAGTCAACACAGGGGTGTTGGGAGCCAAGTGGTAACAGGGGCGTACATTTGCGAGCCGAGAACTGAGTTTTGGAAGATCACGCGGGCATAATTGCGCCAGGGGCGGCCTGTCGAGTGGTGAGGTTAGTGCCTTTCTTGCCAAGAAACCTAGGATAGGGAGCTTACCGAGGTACTGAGTGCCGGTGCCAGTGATGGTGCACTTGTCTATGACATACTATTTTTGTGTCATTTTAATAAGATTGGGCTGTGTAGTTTGGGGAGGGGAGTGCTTACATAGTTAGCGTCGTCGGACGATCGACCAGAGGCTATTTGTTCAGTGTATGCGCAATAAGTCGCTGCCACCGCCTATCACGGAAAACCAAAACACGAACCAGTAATCCACCCATTGCCGACAGTCTCGATAGTGCTTCCTGTGACCCACAGACTGGCGCGCTGGCCGAAGATCTGAAAGCGATTGTCTTCAGCCTGTGGAGCGGACCATATCGCGTAATTGGGACGCTCACAAAATCGGTTGCGCCACTGATGTAGCTCTTCCCAATGAACTCGAGACCCTCGTTCGCCAAGAGGGTGTCTTGGTACCCGGTAAGCTTGAGGCCGTAGCCCCCGAAGCGAGTGGCGCCAATGCTCAAGGCGATAGCTTGCGAGCCCTACGCAGTCCAAAAGTCGGTCTTGTCCCACCACGAAGCCGTAATACGGGAAACTCACTTGACCATAAGTGTTCGCGATGTTCAAATTGTACAACTTGACGTCAGTCCCCTTGACCGAGATCGTTGCGCTCGCCTCGTTGCTCCCTGCCGTGCTAGCCGGGATGTTGTTGGTGATCGTGACCGTGTTGCTCGAGTAGGTCAAAGCATTGGAAGTCTGGCCATATATGGTGATGCTTGAGCGGGTGATCACAACCCGCTCCGTAATTGTCGTGGCGTAGACAAAGTAAACGCTTGAGGATGTGTCCGCGAGAGCGGCGGTGAGGGTGGAGTATTTTCCACCTGGGCCGACGGTGATAGCACCGGACGGCGGAGAACTGGCGCAGAGGGCCGATAATGCGAGAGAGATGATGATGAGAGCTTTCCCGAACATGGGTGTGGATTGGTTCCGGGAGAGGTGCATTGTCTCTTTGTGAGTTTTTATAGGTCAGTCTCACTGGGCTGACGCATGGGGATTGTAGTTTGTCTCACCCATACCTCCATTAAGTCCGATTGAAAACTAATTGGAAGTTCGTCGGGAAATAAGGATCCTTGAGACGTGGCGCTAAGCAGGTCCGGTGATGCACCATTCGAGGAACCGATGGCGAATAAGTGTTTTATTAGGCACGAATCAGGAAATTTCTTATCAAGCGAGGCGGGCCGGGCCACATTATGGGAGCTGCGGAGACGAAAGATGTCTGTTGGGGCCTAAACCACCCGAGTTGTAGTCGTGGTTCCAGGAGCGATCATGACCAGGTGACTGCCGTGCTTCCCGACGAGGGGCTAATTTTACCGCGCGGTCGACACGTCGCGAGCATTTTGTTGGACGTAGCTTAGGAATAGACGAAGATATTGGCGCGCTACGTTCAGCATGGGCGGGTACCCAGAGGCGATGATTAGCGAACGTCTTATATCAGAACCTGCCTCGGATCCGTCCGCAGCACACACAAGAAACGTTGATCCCTCGCGTTTTAGCCGATTGTTCTGCGTGTCGGAAGAGCACGGCCAAGCGCAAGACCTAAAGGTTTCCGAAGTTAGGTTGGGTTAGGTTAGTCGCAAGATTGGGGGTAAACTCTGGTTAGTAGGAGCGCCCGGCGCTTGTGATAGTCGAGCTCGTATTTATGCTCCGCTAGGATACACGCCCCCTAGGCGGCGGTGCGCTAGAGCCAACCCTCCGCGGCACCCGAAATAAAAGGAATTGGTGTTACATTGAGTTCGGGTGCTAGCTTCGTATAAGTCCAAGAGTCAGCCTTGGTGCTCAATCGCTGACGCCCCAGTGATATATTGAGCACTCCAGTAAGGTACCGCGAAGCTTGGCGGTAAGGTTGTTGTTTAGGATGATACACATCCAGCCTTTGACTGGGTTTTATTCTTGCCAACTCCTGGACTTTGTGGTTTTAATGGCTCGAAAACCATGCATAAATCGGCAGCAACTCGTGCATTCAACCGGCACAAAGGCCCATTATTTACAGGTACGCTGAATCGACCCAGCTGGTGGATCCGCCGAATATGGTGCTCATCGACAAACCAGCCGTAAGCTTCGTCGCAAAGGACGCACGTCCGGTCCTCCAGGCTCCTCCGCTAATAAGATTCCCCAGATATTCAGCTAAAAAATCTTACATAACAGGATACACCAAGGGACTTACCCAGAGTTGTTGTACTCGCCGAACAAGATATGGTCCGTGTTGGGTGTCGAGCTTGACCACTGGGTCCAGCCTGCAGCTTGACTACAAACACCATTAAGTTAGGGGGGAAGGGAAAGGAGGAGCGGAAATGGCGCACACATGCGAGCCGATGTTCGAGTTCTGGAAGATCACGCGGGCGTAGTTGCGCCACGGGCGGCCTGTCGGATGGCGTTATTAGCATCTTTCTTGCTAAGGAGGTTAATAAGGGGGCTTACCGAGGTACTGAGTGCCGGTACCGGTGATGGTACACTTGTCGATGACGTACTATGTTTGCGTTGTTCTGATGAGATCGGGAGTACATCTTGGCAGGATGAAGGCACTTACGTAGTTGGCGTCTTCAGACGAGCGGCCAGAGGCTGTTTATGGGGTATATGCGCGATAAGTACCCGTCACCATTAATCGTAATACCAAAACACGTACCGGTGATCCACCCGTTGCCAACCGTCTCGATGGTACTTCCGGTGAACCAAAGGCTTGCACGCTGGCCAAAGATCTAAAAACGCTGGCGTTCAGCCTCGGAACGGAACACGTTACGTAGTTGGAACACTCACAAAATCGGTCGCACCGCTAATGTAGCTCTTTCCAAAGAACTCGAGACCCTCGTTCGCCAAGAGGGTGTCTTGGTATCCGGTGAGCTTGAGACCATAGCCCCCAAAGCGGGTATTACCGACGCTCAAGGCGATAGCTTGCGAGCCCTACGCAAATCCAAAGTCAGTTTATCCTATCCTGAGACCACAGTTGGTCACACTCACCTGGCCATAACTGTTGGCGATATTCAAGTTGTACAACTTGACATCCGTAGCCTTGACGGAGATCGTTGCGCTCGCCTCGTTGCTTCCCGCTGTGCTAGCCGGGATGTTGTTGGTGATCGTGACGGTGTTACTCGAGTAGGTCAAAGCGTTGGAGGTTTGACCGTAAATCGTGACCGAACGGGTGATCACGACACGCTCCTTGATCGACGTGGAGTAGACGAAGTAGACGTTCGAGGACGTGTCCGCGAGAGCGGCGGTGAGGGTGGAGTACTTGCCACCTGGACCGACGGTGATAGCGCCGGATGGTGGGGAGCTGGCGCAGAGGGCTGAGACAGCGAGAGAGATTATAATAATGGATTTTCCGAACATGACTGTGAGCTAGTTCTGGGGAGGGGTGTCATCTCCAAGTGAGTTTTTATAGTCCAGCCTTGCTAAGCTATGGGGATTACAATTTACCCTACCTAAAGCTCCATTTGGCCCAGCTGATGAGAAAGCAATTAGAATCGGGTCGGAAAATAAAGATCTTCTCGAGACGTGGTGCCAAGGAGGTCCCACGATGCATTCTTCGAGGGCCCAATTGGCGGTGCGATCCACTGGGCACAAATCAGGAACTTCCTATCAAGCGGGGCGGACCGGAGCACGTCATGAGAGCTGCAGAGGCGAAAGATGCCTATTGGAGTCTAATCCACTCGAGCTTTGGTCGTGGTTCCAGTAGCAATTGCAACCAGGTGACTGTCGTGACTCCCGGCCCGGGGCTAATTCTACCGCACAATTGACACGTCGTGAGTGTCGTTGCTGATCGAAGCTAAGTGTTAGGCAAGGTAGATCCTGGCGCGTCGCCTCCTACGTGAGCGTGGACTCAAAAACAATTTTAGCGAACATGCTAATACAAAATCTGCCAGTTCGCCCATGGCAGACGATCTACCCCTGGTCAACCCGACGAATATTGGCCCACCGTGTTTTCGCCGGCTGCTCTACGATCTAGAAGAATTTGGCCATATGCGTAGGACATTACAAGGTCTTTGACGACTGATCCTAGTTAATGTTCGATGAGGTTACCTGTAAAATTGAACACTATCCTCCGTGGTTGTCAAGTGGAAGTGTAGGTTAAAGCGCCCAGCGCTTATGATCGATGGCGTTGACGCCCGTCAACCCTCAAGCACTAGAGCTCACACTTGTGGTTAGTGGATAACCCCTGTTGAAATATATGCCCCTTCTAACCACTGTAGAACCACTGTAGAACCTCATAAAGTATCTGGATGAATCTAGCTGTTAAATTACAATTCATTCATATCGTAAAAAGCATGAATAAGTTTCAAGGGGCGCCTTTGCTGGCGGCATTTAGCGCACTGACGGTCTTAGGTTTCTTACTCGTAGGTTAGTAGCTACATTTATTCGCAAAAATTAGAAGTGAGCTTCCCTTCGTGATGTAGGTTCAGACATTGGGTGGGCTCTTTGTCATACGTTACTTTGTCCAATAACGTTCATGCGCCTCAGCAGTGTTCTTGGATGCGGTGTGGAGCGGCGAAACTTATTGGGCAAAAGATTGAAGCGAACAATGATCGTTAGTAAACCGTTTCAGAAAAGCTTCAACTATCCAAAATGTTAGGCGCAATCGTTTGTACTTTACCAGTTCGGCTGAAATCATATTAACCGGCTCGTTTGGTCTCATAGCGGAATGTAGTTGTAAAGGCTCACTGGTCTGCTTAGCTGACAGCTCTGAACTTGGGGACAACGCTCGCCTGCTGGGTTGGCTACGCCCTTACAACGAGTTGAACTCGTCTCCTGAGTCCTCACCTCGCCCCAATTTTTCCTGCACAAGCTTACTGAAACTGTTCAATCGACTTATATCGCTGAGTCTACCACTACGCTGTCCCACCCCGCGACGCACGCCCTCGAGCTTGCCCATGCGCTCGCGTTCCGATCTTCCGGCCTCGGCTTGTCCTTGTTTGCTGCGCACCCAGCGGGTCCTCGCAGTACTTTGGCAGCGAGACCCACGTAGACGCGCACGGCTTTGGTCAGGCCATATTCGTCGGATTTGGTGCACCAGGGGCAGCACCCGAACTCGCAGCCCTGCACGCGCACCTCGACACGACCCCCGCGCTCAAATGGCCAGCCGGCTCGTCACCCCTCGCGGGAACCGGTGCGGTTCCCGCGTACGTGCCCTACTCAGACGCGGCGCTGTTTGGTGTGCTCGTGCGCGCGGAGACGGCTGCAGAGGCGAGCAAGGGCGTCAAGGCTGCGGTACCGGCATTGAAAAAGGTTGCGAGCGAGTTGGGTGCGGATGGAGCCAAGAGGGCGGTTAACTGCCAAGGCCAAGTTTGCAGCTGCGGCTGGTTTGGAAGGACGCGAGGGGTTGGTCACTGTGTGAAGCCGATACCCCAAAAGTTGGGGCGAAATGTCAAAATTTTAGTCTGTTGGGTGAAAACAACCCATTTTGGATATTTTGGGATATCCCAAAAATCCCTAAGGTTCAACCTAAAGTGCGTGAGAGACAAAAAAGTAAGTCGCAATACTAAAATTTGGGTCTTTTTGACCAAAAAATTGGGATCTCGGCTTCAACA
>WSTK01000958.1:0-11553 GCA_019616945.1 Ceratobasidium sp. 414 | reverse complement strand
GTTACCCGCGGGTGCATCCACGCGGCAACCCAGGTCACCCATGTTGATCCCTACTGTGCAATCGAGCGTCCGCCGCTGCCTGCCCGCTGGGCTTTGGGGAGATTTTTGTGTGATGCCTGACCTAACTTGTTCACTGTGTGGGCGTGGGGAGATTCGAGGATTGCAGTAGCGATAGTTTGCACATTCCATGTGCTTTGTTTGCAGTTGCTAGATGTCTGTGCTCGTTTTGTGCTTTCTGCTTGTATATGCTCGCCATTTTGGTTTTCTTGGACAGTGGACTTGTTTCTGTCTTTTTTGTTTGTACGTATCTATTTCAGGCCCAAAATAGATATGCACAGCATCAGAACCGCTCTAAAAATTGTGTGCGTACGTTCGAGTCGTTAGTGTAGTGACGTAGCATGTACGTGAAGACTGCGCCCTAGGTCTTCAGCCCTTCCCCTGCCCTGTACCCGAATTTACGTATGGCCTACTGGCAAGCTGAAAAGCGTGTTATAGACCGCCCAACAAACAGTAGACGCGTGGGTGTGATGACCCCCAGTAAGTCTCCTGCCCCCCTTTTCAGTTTTCCATTTTCTTTTGAGCGTATTTATTCTCTCAATTTTTACAAATCACAAGGAAGCTCGCTGACATTTATTTATTGAAGTGGTTGCAACGGTCGGACCCGAAGTCCAGTCCACCGCAAGCCACTCAGGAGGCGAGTCGGGTGATCATGCTGAGCAGGAGCGTTCAGCGCCTAGTACTGCGCTGCCCTCAAGCACGGGCCTGGCCAAGGTCATGACTGGGCATGGGTCTCTGGGCGGCGATGGCACTGCAGGTCCCGAGGTAAGTAGCTACTCCCCGACCTCCCCATGCGCTTCGACCACTCATGTTACACTGGCAGGCCCTGACGAACCCAGTAACACGCTAGGCATGGATGGGCGGTTTATTTTAAGATCGTGTACTCGTAGTGTCAATAGTACTGAATTCTGTCCCTTTGGTCGTGGTTCAAAATCACTGTTCACGTCACGTTCTTGTGCCTGTGCTCATAAAAATTCCGGGGCGCATTCAAGCTAGTCTGGGCGGCGTTCTGATCCATTTCAGCCACTATTCAGCACCAATTATGTTCTATGGGGCTCGATCTCGTCTTGTTCCACAACGTGTATATACAAGAATAAATCGAAGTCTCAAACCGCTAATACTGCTACTTGAACGAGTTTTAGAGATACATGAGGTGACAATCTCAGGGTTTCAAATGTTGGGGACGACGTGAGCAACATGAAATTTGAGCATGGAGACAAAAAGAAAAATGAGGGGTGTATAACTCACCGTGTACACACGAACTTGTCTAATGCATCTTGCCCCTGTGTCACCCTATTCGGGTGGTCTGTAACGGGAAACCCACGTGCTACAAAAAAGTGGCCATTGCAGAAGTAGGAAATAAATGTTGGAGGTGAGTGGGAGGGGAAATCGAAAGAAGCAAAAGGCCGACACTCACCGAGCAACACTTTGGCAGATTCCAAGCACCAATCGCCTTGGACTTGTAGAGTCATCCCCTTCACCCCCCTCATCCGTATCGTGCTCTTTCGCAACGGGCGGCTAGACCCGGCTGTTTGGGAACCTCCGAATCCTCCAGCAGTTGGTGCAGATTGGAAGCTTTACCATGGCACCGCAGCTGGTATTGATCATTGAGCGAGTGCATCTGTGATTGCATCCGGAATTGTATTCGGATGCTGGGAGGAGTGGTTAGTTGTGTGAAGCAGAGCGAGGCGAGAGGTGCCAGTGTTGGAGGTTGTGCAGAGGTGAACTGGCTGCAGAGCTTGGAGTGTGGGGGTGGTGTTGGTACCTCCCTGCGACTTTACGCCAGGAAGCGAGGATCCGGGCGCTGAGTTCGTTTTGCCGGTTGCGAGTGGGACATTAAACCCGATGCTGCCTATTGAAAAATAATTAGAAATTTGAATGAGTGGGAGCAGGACTGACTGTTGAGGATGGTTGTTCAAGTGGAATCAATGTGGATGCGGACTTTAGGTTGCGAGCTCCGAGCTGTGAGTAGTTTTCTCCCACACTGTACCACGTAAAGTTTCAGCTTGGATCAGGTCATGACGTCCATGGGGCCAGGGTATGGTGTTGTTTAATAAGGCACAACGCCAAGACATTTCTAACTACTGTGGCACACCCCCGCCGAATATCATCGAGCATGAAGGCAGATGTGATTATACGGGGATGGGGACTTGGTAAAGTGATCTTGGACGTGAACAGGCGCACTTGTACACATGCATATGCTCTAATTCTGTCTTGCTATATGAAATATGCTTGTGTGACCGAAGAGTGGCATAACCACAGGCACCTGGGTGACGCTACGAACCTCAAATTTCGACCACAACCACCCCAAGACACGTCGCTACAGGTGGTTACATTTAAAACGGCTACAGTACATCCAGGAGGGTGATTGGGCGACAAGCTTGGGCAGCCATGTAGTTTCCTGGGCTTGTGTAGGATCGGAGTGTGTGAACATTTCCATGCGGTTGGGCAAGGCCATTTTCATTTTCCCAGCGGCAGAGGAAGGATCTCGAGTAGGTGTGATGCTGGTACGTCGGGTCCGGCGAACTAAACCCATCCTGGGAGCTGGTCCAGGCTGGGAGGCTTGTGAGACTTGAGGTCGCGATCGATCAGTTACGATCTGGCCTGCATCTTCAGTGGGATATAGGCCGGTCTGTTACCGGAGGTACGGAGCCATACCCTGAACCATGATCGAAATTTGAGTACATGAGCAGCCCACAGCTTCGACTCTGCCTTAACCCCCCCCCTTGTTCCCGGCTGTGCTATTATAAGCTCAGCTATATTAGCATGCTGCCTGCTCCACGTAGACGCTGCCTCAGTATGGTTCCACCGGCAAACCCATTGCAAGCTTACGACCCAGCTCTGCCCATCGTCCCCAACGGTGGCATGTTGGACGTCATGTCTGGGCCGTATGCGCACCAGCCGGTTCTTGCTGAGAGCGTGCGTTGGGATGACGAGGTCGCGGAGGTTCCGATCTCTTGACTGCGTGTGGCATGCCACTGGGCAATCGTCGAGACTGGAACTTTGCGGCCGGTGCCCCTCACACGGCGCAATGCCGATGAAGGGGTGGACCTGGTGGCCTGGGTAGCACCATTATCGGGTGACCCTGCCAGTTGTACCCGTGCCTGGCTAGGCTACATCCCCATGTTCAAACCTCAGGCCAAACGGGAACACTGGAAGATGCAGTGCGTCTATGTGCGTGTGTCTCTCCCAATGGCCATAGAGCCCCGGGATGTTGCCATAATGGACCACCAGTGGGTATCGCAGGCCAGGATGTTCCCCCCGCTGACTCTGTTCCCGTAGCCGAGGTGAACAGGTGTGGGTCACCGATGCTGCAGGCACTGGGGCATACATGCTACAGACCCCCGACAGGACCTACCAACCGCTCTGGACTTGGTTCTGCTGTTTCTATAGGAGACGGAACGCCTACCTCGAAGTGCCCTTGTTCATCACCGATCAGTTCAGAAACGGAAAATTCCCCCCGAACGTGGACCAATCGGCCTGCAGGAGGATCTGCGAGGAGGAGGGTTACCCCCTCGAACTCCAAAACCCACCATATGGTCATATCGACGACGAGGTAGGTGTTGGGCATGATAATGACGTGGGCACGGACGATTCGCAGCCGCTGGGAACGGGCCCAGGGCAAAGCACCCCCCTTGACGGTCCCAGTCAAGAAGGCCTATTCTCCGAGGAGGAGCTCTGGGACAAGGACGCAGATGTGGAGCCGGACCCGGAGTATGAGCACTGGATTGCATGAAGTGGGCCAAGCCTGTGAGTCGTCTGTCAGCTGCATGCAGAGCCCCAAAATTGTTAACATTTGGATTGCCTCCCCCCCCCCACTTTCTTGTTATAACTAGCATGTTTACATTGAATTCGGGTGTGAATGTAATATAGAGAGGAAGGGAGCATGAGAATCAATGGACACTTGTGGCGCATGCTTTGTGCAAAGTGTATTTTTGCGACACAATTACGTCTATGAAACTTTCAGGTGATCGGAAACTTTGATGTACTCGAGTAGCCAGAATGGTAGCGACGAGCAATGAAACGCTGGCCTGTCAGCACGTTACCATATCCTTCATGGGAGACTGGCTGCAACATTAAGTCTAGAAATCTGTCTTGATCGATAACAGCACACGGAATTGAACCCTCCTTTTTATTATTATTATTGAACTAGGATTTGCGGAAACCACATTCCACTTGCCTATGTGTTAGACAAGAGCAGGGCCTGGCATACATGTGGTATTTACAATGGCTCTGCTGTGTGTACACCCAATTGCTCGGCCTCAGGCCTCTTGCACGATCAATACACCCTGCCAGCTCGGTCAACATCGCAAGCATAGGGCAACACTTGGTCAGACATTCTATTGTAGCATTTCAACATCGGCATGGGCTAAATTGAAGGTGCAGAATATGGTTCGATTGCAGCTAGAAAAATTAATCCTTGGGTTACACGACAAGCCATAAATGGGGGACAGACTTAAAAGACAGGACACACACCTGCACAGTACAGGCGCGCTTTTATAAGCCATTATAACCAAATCAAATTTACGGCCATATCACGCCTGGAGTTGGTTTTCAACAACATGCAGACAACTTAATCCAGGCTTGCCAAAGGCTGTCCAAAAATATCACAAGGACCCGGCGACATGTAACTCAGGTTCTGGCCTGTCATTTCCTCAGAGCCATATTTGGCGCACTTCAATGCAACCACAAGTGACCTGTTCCACTGGGTTCATTGGGGTCGCCGCCTTCTAGACCTACAACACCTGTCTTGGGACCGGTTATTGTGTCAGGCGACAAATTATTGTCACATGGTTGTTCCTTGCCGTCATTGGAACGCAGTTCGCTACGGCATATTGTGGCCCTGAATGGCCGAAGTGCGTTGAAACTTGAACAGCCTTGATTGGTACAGTGGTAATTATGGGGGTCATTGTCCCCATGAGTGTGGGTGATATTGCTGTTTTGACCAAAAGGTGCTGGAGTTTGGCGATCGGGGGAGCCCATATCTCTACGAACACCGCATCAACCAACAAACCCCAAGTTAAAATTCCCTCGGTGCACTCGGGGCTACAACACCTACTACTGGTCCTAAGTCTCACTGCTGCCCAGCTGAAAGCTCAAAGGTAAACTTTCACTTTAAATTTTAAATTTTAAACTTTAACCTCAGGCAGGCCTGTTTCCTCCTTCTGTTAGTCCATGTATCTCAACCGAGGGGTGAAACGCGACGCCTAAGCTAGGATGAATCAATTATCTCCATGCAGCCTGTGCATGCTCACCTCCAAAGTGGTCGCATGTCTCCAGGGTGTTGTAGTTTCGAGTTACGTATTGTTTCACTCAGCCCTCCTCTTGAAGGAACTGCACCCAGATATGAAATCAGCTGAGGTTAGCCTCAGCTGTTGTGGCCCTTTGCTTAGCCATCAGGTGTTTGAAAGCAAGCAGTTTCTGTCCTTCAAGCACTGCATGCCTTTCTTGCTCAATGATTTGGTTCCATCAGTATGTTTTAAACCCCAATTGAAATGTTTGGGTATGGAGCCCACCTGGCGATTTTGAAGTCCTGCGTGTAGGGTGTCAACCACAATCACAGTTCAGGGCATGGAAAGTCCAACCTTTATGCCAACACTGGTTGAGACACTAGCACCAGAATATATGATTACACATTGGGCCATGTTGATGCCCTGCTGGACATGCTCACACGTAATGGGGCCTGAGTTCTCACAGTTGGTGAAAACCTGTGTGTGGGCATTCTGTCTCTGAACTATTTAAAACAAGCACTCTGAACATCCCTACGTCCTCATAATAGGGTCAGACAGACTCTACATTGATGCACATAAAGCATTTAGCACACTTTTTTGCGGAGGAGTTGTTTTCCCCTGGTTTCACCACGTTAAACAGCTTCAAATAGGCTGATTTTTTGGAGGATGAACCTTCTGAGTGGTTCGCATATGTTCCCTACAAGGGAGCAATATTTGCATGGTGGGATTCACTGCTGCATCTGGTGCCATTGAGGGGGTTTGCCCCTGTAAATGTGCCATTTATCCCGCATTTATAAAGCTATGAGGCTGGGAGTATGTGTGCTATATTCAGCTCATTGGTGCACATTGCATGGTATAAGTTGGGATTCATGTGTTGTCAAGATGTCTGCCAACCCCATCTGCATACATTCCGCATTCTACTCACGATATGCTACATAAACCATACCTTCCTTGCCCCTGCAACCATTTCACCTGATCGTGGTTTACATGGGCACACATTGAGCAATGGCAGTAAGGGGATGCCCAGAGGGGGACTCTGGAAGGGTGAAAAGATGAAGAGTTGCCTTGCAAGGGGCAAAGTATATGAGATTAGTATGAGTAGCAGCCAGTGTATTGTGAAGCCAGAGGTTGACAACTAGCTTCCAGTCCCATTTAGAGTATCCCAGCAGCAAAACCACCAATTGAGCTAGGAAATCTACCAGGTACACAGGACTCATCCAGCAGTTCAATGTTCCCATGACGGTGTCAAACAGCGTGGTACTTGATTAAGCAATGTCGAGTCAGTTGTCCGTCTAGACATCTTAGATTTAGTCCCATTTGTACCTGTCAATCCGCTGCTGCGTCTCCTGTACATTTTGCAAGTATTTGTACAACTCCCCACCAGTCAAGAAAAAGGGCAAAGTAAAGACAGAACCCTCGATGATTTTGTGAGTTGGCTCCAAGGTTAAGTCCAAGAACTACAGTCTCAGCATTCTTAACATAGCTGGCGACACCATATAAGGTAATTACCCCCCTGGGGGTAGCTTTGACCTGGTTGTGGATTTGATATTGGTCACCAGATACAACATGTGTGACAGATACCACCAGTGTCTTGTATGAGCCAGAAGGCCAGGGGCTGATATCTTGAGTAACATGCAGCATGACACATTAACAAGAACATACCAAGTGTAATGTTCAGGCGATTTCTGAGGGAGTGACTGTAGTTGGATAGGCTGGTACCAACACTAAAAAACCTGCCTGTCAGTTCACAGCATACACAGCCAAGTTCAAGTGATACAAACCTCCCAGCCTTCCAGTGCCCAACTGTTTGTGACGGCCATGATAGCGTGTTCAGTACACAACCAAAACTGCTCAGGAAATATATAATTAAAACCAGGTGTGGAGGTTGTTCAGGTGCTTCAAAAGAAAAGGTTCTCAGACGTCATTAAATGCTTTGTCCAAACAATTGACTAGTTTCCATAGGGAGCACTGCCAATGTCCTTTTGAATGTTCCAGATACATGGCAGGCTGTGCGTGATCATAGCATTCATAGCATTGGAATGCTTTGATGCTGGCTGTGAGTGAGACACCTGAAGGAGGTGCCACCAGATAGTTCAACGAAACGCACATGGACTCCCATGGGTTTTGCAGGTCCTCAAAACAGTACACTGTTCCACAAGTGATGCAGGCAAGGAGTGCATCCTGGAGACTGAGCGCACATTGACAACACATGATAGCTGGATGAAAAACTCCACCATGTGAGCCAATATTGCCACGCTGAATGATCCTCTAGGTCGATGAATACCACAGCTCCTTCGTTAGAATGAACCCGTTGTGTGAGCTTGTCCACAATGCTGCATATCTCATTGCTATGGAGCGACATTCCAACCACCAGGAGAGTATCAGCCCCATCCACCTCAACCAGAAGCTTCTCCCACAGGCATTTCGCATAGGCATTCAGATCTACTGACTTGTTGAGCAAGACATTGGGTGCGCAGAGGTTTGGGGCTCACATGGGAGCGTTCTCTCACCTGAGCTATAAGTATGTGGAAGTCACCAAGGATCACCATTGCATGAGAAGAATGCTTACATCTGTACTTGCATGCAGGGCAGATAATAGTTACTCCATTAAGGAACTGAGTGTTGAAACTATGCACATGATCACTGTCGATTTCAGGGCCACTGGGCACACCAGGGAACGGTTGTCACCATGGAGCCTAATTATGTGCAACTCCAGGTCTGGTTGATCTCTGGTCTCTAATCTGTCGAAGTTTCTTGTTATGCGGCTGCTGCATTCACCCATATCTATCTTTTGGTGAATAAATTTGTGAAATATTGTAAATTTCGCCTGACACACATCAATCCAGAATTGGGTGAGAACCTTGTTGATGGTCTGGACTCAGAGCACAGTTGTATTTTTTTCCTCAAGATTGCAGTTGGATGCACTAGATCCAAGTCACTTCCTGGGCCTCAAAAAGCCTAATCAAAGTTCAGCTTTTGTCTGATGAGGTGTATATTACACACCAGCATGCCCACGGTGACTGAAATATCAGCCCCACAAACAACCATGAGACCTTTGCGTCACACCTCCCCTTCAAGGATGCGATACGCAGTGCCTCTTCCCTGGCTCTCAAGATTGTTGAAACGAGCCATGTGATCAGCGTTACTTTTACTAGGCATATTTTGCAAGGGTGTTTCTTGTTCTTGCAGCTGGCAGCAATGTAACAATTGTGAGGGTGTGAGAGTGGTGGACACAAGAGGCAAGGCTGTACATGTTACCTGACATCTATTTGAAATATATTGCCAAAGATATCTTAACATTCTTACTTACACATACAGCCTGAACCCAGGCCTTTGGCCTCACTTCTGCTTTGTGGCTGTGGCTGGTTAGAGTTTGGCCCTTTGATTGATATCATTTTGAAAGACATGCTTTTGGGGATAGGTTTAGGTTAGCTGGATTTGGAGACACCTGTGTACTGACATGAACAATTGTTATTATCTGAAGGATATTGAAGCAGCATTGGTGTCTGAGCAGATATCCTGAACTAATTGACAATAGTGTTCCTGAAAGTACAGTAGGTACAGTAGAGTAGTGCTACACTTCTCATGTGATCTAGTGCATGTACAATTTCGCCTCAGAATATAGCTCCCAGTGTTTCCTTGCAGACACAAGTAACAAATCAGGGTAAAAGTAAGCAGTGACTCTGTGCCAGCTTGGTAAACAGTGTTGGCCAAACAGTACTGAAAGTCTGAGCTGCAGCAAAGAGGTATAGCAGAGAAAAACATAATCCCTTAGCCTGCCATAACAGCTGAATTGTATGCAGGGTATATTCAACAAGTGAAAACAATAATGGGAAACAAAAACTGAAATAGTACAAAACAGGACCAAAGAAAAAAAAAAGAAAAGATCAGAAGAAATTGCTAGAAGAAGTCTCAACAAGAACATTGGGGACTGTGAAGAGGCAATGCTTTTTGAAATCTTTTTGGTCAAGTCATGTGGCACAATGGTTTCATGTTTGTTTTGAGCCCTGAGATCACATGATCCCACAGTTAAAACGCCAGGTCACCATGGTTCCTCTTTTCACCACCACTATGGGTGACGCTATGAGTGCAAGCCATCAACATCAGGACAACGAACGATTGTGATGGAATGAAAAGGCATACACCTCACCTTCATACCCATGAACCATGTTCTGTTCCAACTTGGTCAACTTGCTCATGACTACACCTATGGCTGGTCCTTGACAGAACAAAAAGGCATATGCCTTGGCTTCATACCCATGAACTGCGTCCTGTCATGGCTCAGCTGTCACTGTGCAGGACTATACCTTGGTCGTGACAGAATGGGAAGGCGCATGCCTTGGCTTCATACCCACAAACTGTGTTCTGTTTTGACAGGGTTAATGCACTCATGATTACACCTTCGCCTGGGCCATAACAAAACGGAAAGGCCTTTGTACCCATGAATGGCATCCTGTCACAGCTCAGCTATTGCTTTCCAGGACAATTCCTTGGTTGTAGCAGAATGAGAAGGCATATGCCTCAGCTTTGTACCCACAAGCTGCGTTCTGTTCCTTTCAATCCCTTCCTATTTGAGTTATCATTGTTTTATATCATAATTTGCAAGAATTTAGGTGTAAATAAGCATTCATATAACGCCACAACATCTGCCATAAATAGTGTATTGTCTTCAGTGTGAGTGTCCTCAATACATACCAACCAGGTTTAACTCACAACTGTGTATATAATGAGATTCAACCTGTGGCTTATTGAGTGTCTCTGACCTCAGGCTCCCTCTCTGGTGTGTGTGTAACCAAATGTGCTTGACAAAACTGTTTCTGTACAAGTGATATTTGAGATGATGTGATTAGTATGAACAATAAAGTAGAACTGCACTTACATTTTAAGTTATGCTGCTATCTGTGAACATTCTTGGCAATTTGGATAAGGATTCCCATAGAAAGTGTCCAAATCTGGTGCACAGTGTAGTGGCCTATACTGACAGTCAAAACTTTTACTTCAGTTTCAGATGCCATTGACAACATTTGGGTACATTTGGGTTAGTTTATATGTGTTGGTCATCTCCATACCAGCTTGTATGCACTGTTTGCTTTTGCAGCTCAGCCATGATTGGACTTTGCTGGCATGGGTGGTTTGTACTTCTGGAGATGAGTGTGGAGCTAATGGTTGTCATGATAAGTGAGTGTAGAGAGCCTGTCTGACCAAGTCTGGTGATCAAGCGAAGAGGTGCTGGAGGGGGGACACATGAGTGTCATTAATATTAACAAATGAATATAATGAAAATAGATCAGTTGTTTCTTGTGAGCCAACATCAAAACACAAGTCAGGGTCTCTTGTTGATGTCCCTGAATAAAAAAAGGTGATGAACAATCACACCCTGCAGACAACTACCACCACCATGACTTGAAGCCATGGAAAAGGTCAAGAAAGCAGTGGACCTTGCACTCCCTGTGCACCTAGTAAGTGTCTCATCCATCACAGCAATCATTGTTATGTTCTGACCCATTATTTAATGATGGGTCACAACTTTCGCATTGGCGGCACCACCGAATCACTGCTCAGAGGTGTGGACCCAGAAGTGGTCAAACGAATGGGAAGATGGGCCTCTGACGCCCACCTGCACTACTGGCATAAGACAAACCAAATCACTGTGTCCCAAGCTGAACTCCTCATGGCAACTCCACCTACCACAGGCCCAGCTACCAGCACCCAGTCCCGCCAGGTCAGATGCACCCACTTCGCACACATGCCCTCCCATAGGGGGTGGCCCTACTGATCCGCCAGCCTTGTGTGGCCCAGTGGGCGGCTGGACTAAGGCAGTCACACCAGAATCCTGCAGCAGGATTTGCCAGAATTCCCGCGCAAATTCCAGCGAAATTCCGGCGAAATTCCTGCCTTGCAGGTGTGGGTGTAGGTGCGGGAAGGGCCCAAAATGTGCCAGAAACCCACCAGGTAACCCGCATATACCCGCGCTTAAGCGCCAGTGTACCAGTGTGTGCCCACATGCAGAAATACTGCTGAGAGGGGAGTTTTGCTGCACATCTGAGAATGAGGTTAGTCAAAACCCACCACAAATGGATGTGAATAGTGTCAAAAATGCGCATAAATTCTGCGATTCCAGCCATATAATCATTATTGGGTAGAAAAATCAGGCTGCAGCAAGCGCAGCCAAATACCTCTCAGAAATAATTCAGGGGGAAGTGCACCCCCCCTCCCTCAATCAGATCTTATCCAAATATGATGTGTGACATATTATTCGATGCGC
>WSTK01000957.1:0-11585 GCA_019616945.1 Ceratobasidium sp. 414 | reverse complement strand
TTTGCTACCCCCCCCCCTTTCATTAGCAAAAATTGGCTTAAATTAACAGGGGGGGTGTTTCAATTTAGCTAAATTTAATGAATTTAACCAAATTAAGGATGGATATATCCCCACCAAAGCCCCTCCCCTTGTCTCAAAGTTGTTGCTAAAGCCTTCTCCTGTCTGTAAACAGCTCCTATGATGAGTTCCAAGAGTGCTGCCATGCATTCAGGGGTTGCTTAAACCAAATTTACCTGAATTACATTAAATTTCCTAAATTCACCTAAATTAAGATCCCAGATCTTAATTATAATTCCACTTTTTCCTGATGAAACTTTGCCTCCACCATGCTGCCTGGTTCGCTTTTTGCCTTTTCTGTATCTGTCATACCGTTAATATAACACCATTTCTCGGTCTTAGAGCTGGAGACTTATGCCTGAAATTCTATTTATTTTCTGCGCTTGGGAGACACCATGAGCTCCCACACTGTCCTCATAACCCATAGAGGTCACCTCCTGAGTCTCAGGAACCATGTAAGTCTAATGAGCACTTGTCTCAATATCCATATCTCAACACTTGGTCTCTGTGCCACACACGACAGTCTCCCAAGCACTCCAGAACACTCTGGAGCATGTTATTGTGCGGTCCTGATGCTCGTTTGTAATAGCAATCATTCCGGAGATATCGGCGTCTCTGGAGCACGGGACCTTTTTGCCGACGACCCGCCTAGATTGATTTTGTTGTCATGTTAATGCTTACATCATCGTTACGCCTATCCCACCCCAGCCAAATACATACAGAAAACAGATCTATTCACAAGCAAAATCGTACAGGCAAATAAAAAAGACAGTTGGAGTGACACAGAGTGGGTATAAGAATAAAAAAACTCAGTCCGTTCGATCTTATTCGGCTTCACAGTAAGGAGACAGTTCTCGAACTATATATACAACCAAGTGCTCCACGCCTATTGCCGCCCGTCGTAGGCGGTTCGGTACGACCCAACCGTGGACTCTTGTTCCTGGAGACGTGGGACGGGTCGGTCATATAGCTCATACCGCTGTTGGGCGGGGTACGCCGGTTGTTGGGCTGGAGGGTACGAGGGTTGTTGGGCGGGGACGTGCGAAGGCTGCTGAGGTGGCGAGACGCTGCGTACGCGGTGGGTTTGAGGTGGGGGAGAACGTGAGGATTGCGGCTGTGGCTGGTACTGGGCCGGGTCCTGCGGGGAATTGTCGTAGGCCGCATAAGCATCGTATGGAGCGTATCCATCCATTCCCCCATGAGGTTCGCCATTTCCGTCGTACGCTCGAGCCGGCATGGTCGGTTCGTAGGGTATCTGGTTGCCATGCCGTCCCCCACCGTATACTCCGGTCTCGCCGACCGCCTTCCCCCGATTATCCCATCGCTGAGCAGGACCTCCACTCCTCGCACTTCCGAGCGCGATTGCATCGTCCGAGTCACGGGGGTTGAACGCGCCAGCCAGATGATCCGTGGACGCAGCCTTCAACCGATCCGTCGACATCATCGCCTGAAGGTTGGTCTGGGAATACTCTGTCGAGGTGTCCTCCGACTGTTCACGCCGCGCAAATTTGTCCATCTCCATGCCACGTCCAGTCTCTGCAAGTTTGGCTTTCCGCTCCGCCCGGCGCTCTCGTAGGACGTCGATCCTTACTCGGCTCATCTCGCGCCAAATCCACCACGCAGCAATCACGGTAATGAGGAATGTTACGGCGAGGACCGAGTCGGATATGATCGTGTCGCGGGTCGTTCGTGTGCCCTCCGCAGATTGTTCGAGAATAACGCCGAGGTAGACGGTAATAAACTGTTTAGGAAGCGAGCAGAACGCTGCGAGGGTGAAGACCCAGATATTCATCCCACATGTAGAAAATACGGCGGTTGTGACTGTGCCCAAATTAGCTGATCTTATGCCGAAGCGAAGAACCAGGACTCACAGTGTCCAGGAATCGCACTGAGGCGAACTATGAACGCGACCAGGAATCCACCCTCACGCACGACGCGGGCAAGGCACGCGTAGGACGGGTTCTTCTTTTCCATTTTGATTGCGCGACCCCGGAGGCAGTACCGGAAGGCGTAGAAGTTTCCAATTTCGCCGATGAGCGTACCAGCTGTCCCACAAGTCAGCAAGGCAAATCAACGGAGTCGGCGTGTTACATACCGCACACGATCGCGAATCCAATCCACAGCCCCCAAACCACGCCACAAAGTACGGCAACGATTTCGTGGCCGAATAGCTACCGAGCGGTCAGCGGTTAGCAACCAGGGGAACGGAGGACGCACAGGTGGGAACGATATGACGAAGAGAACGACGATGGGGATGAGCCAGCCGACCGAGAACGAGTGCATCCAGTGTGCGGCAGGTTTGAGCCACTCCACAATTTGTTTATGATAGATCGTCATCAGAGCGGTCAGGGCGCAAATAATGACGAGGCCGATGTACCAGGCTGGGAGCGAATCAGCCAGCGTGCTCGCATGTGACAAGGGAGAACATTAGACTCACGGATGTACTTCTTCTTCAGCCAAGTCTGCCATCGAAGCAGTTTCTTCCAGTTGACGATCCCTCGTTCGAGTTCCTCTTTCTCGGACGGCGTCGGCGACGGCGTGCGCGGGGGATGCTGAGATTGCGGTTGTGAACTCATCGAAGAGGCGGTCGAGAGCAGTAGGAGGGCCGTTCAGGCGAGGCGGGCTATGTGTCGGCGAGGTCGGTCGGACGCCTGCGTCTGGTCGTGGATCACTTGCGGTTGCCTGCGATACACAATAACGGACCTAAGTCACGTGCAAACTGTGGCTGTCCCAGTGGCCGGGCCTGAAAGGAGTGGACCATGGCCATCCTTTCCGTTGCTTGGGAAAATCGGAGAAGTATGGAGCCAGTACACTTAATTATGAATAATTAATGGTTCAAGCTGCGGCGGCACCTGGCGGTACAGACCTGAGCCCGGGGCTGCGGCATGAACGACCCAAGCTATGAATAACTCGAGGTTCGGCTGCTTTTCTTCACCCTCTCGCCGAATGGTCGATTCTCCCAAACACGTAGTGGCAATGGTCGTTTGTATGCTGCGCTGTCCGCCCATAATAAGCACACGGGGGGCCCAGAGGGACACTCGTACGTTTTAACGCTGTCACCAACGCCATTATATATTAGTGTTCCCAGGAGTCGGACTGCCGTGTGCGACGACAATGAGGGGGTAGGTAGACTTGCTAAGTGTTCATCTTGAACCTGGCGGTGATCGGTTCAAACGTCGCTCAGGAGCTCAAAGGCCCGTAGAACGATGTAATAAGTTGAGTTTATATTCGTAAGGCAGGTGAGTGTCATAAACAGGTGGCCATCAAGGTCCGTCCGGGTACCGCCCTGCGGCACCTAATTCGAAACCGATGGAATCAACGGCGAGGAGAACAATAAAAATACGTGGGATCACGGTCAAGGCGATTCCCGTACTATAAACTGGTAAGAACCTGCAAAGGCCGAAAGAGTGCGAAACGGTTGACGTACCAAAGTTCGATTAAGCAGCATCACATAGGCGTCCTTTGAATAGAAACAGAGTTCATTTGTGAGTTTGTACTTCCACTCTCCAGCTATATTCTCGGCGAGTAGCACGAAGTTACGCTTAGAATCTAGTTTCTAGTCGTTTAGTGGTGATTAGAGGAATTAAAACAAAAAATAAATACGTGCCATAAACACACAGAACGTGACCAGCAAACATATCAGGGGGTAACCTCGATGTGACAGCGCGAGAGTAAAGCTCCCCATTGACAACGTATTGGTCATCCCTGAACTCGCAAGCTATGCGAAAAGCGAAATTCAGGCGTTTCGGACTAGTTGTAGTTTGGACGCGGAGAACCTGAGTTTTCTTCTTAATTGAAGGCACGAAGCTAAGTGCCGTGGCGACCAGCGACACGGCCAGTGGGAAAGGGATGGAATAAACCATAAGCGTCGGTGGTGTGGAGATGCGGGAGTCTTTCCAACACGTCACGTGAATCAAGTGCCACGAGTCCGTGGCCCTTCGGCGTGGCAATGCAACGTCACTCCCGACTCTAGGGACCTTCACACGAGGCCAGAATTGATCAAACCATATTAGCGGTCCGGGAAGTGGAGATACCAGTTTCTCAGTCGGAGCATATGCCCAACCTCTCAAAGATGTTTCGTTTCTTGTCTCTGCGAAAAGCGTTTAACTACAAGGCAAACTAGCATACAACCACGTTAGTCGCTCGGGCCCCAGCATATAACCAACATGTCGACCCAGTGTACGCATATATGAATTCTTATTGCATCAAAATCAACCTATTTTTGCACCTCTCGACTTCATCCAGGCCGAGATCTCCATCGCCACAACCATACACGTCATGCACATCTATCCTTACATTCCTACCACTCTGTCCCTGACTTGTGATAAATTTATTATTCTTCATCTGTTTGTCAGGGTGAGCTCGAGCCCGGTGATAAGAAATAGTACTAGCCTTCAAGCGAGATCCCCAATTCTGCTTGCGCATCACGGAACTTTGCCAACAGCCCTAACATCGAATCTTTTTGATTAAGCCCCTTCAGCATCTTCCATAGGTCCTGGCAGGCGGAATGTTGTCGCAGCAGCTCCTTTGAGGCATCGTCCTTCGCCGCGGCCTTCATAAGATCGATTGCGTCGTTTGAATACTGCATCAACAATGCATCGTACCCCATCAACTTTGCGCAGCATGCGACAACTGTGGACATGACGTCTAGGAAGCCAGGAACGGCAGGGAAGCGTAGTTCGATTGGCTTCACGGCGAGTGACGCGTCTTGACCGGCGGCCAAGTGGACAATATCGACGATTGCCTTGACTACTACTTCGGCGTACCGCTCTTCTGTCCCAGCTGAGGCAAGCGCAGAAAACCCCTTGGATGTGCGGGTGAAGGGATAGATATACTCGATTGCGGGTATATTGTTCCATGGAATGTCCTGGCGCTGAATGGTAGTTTGGCCGGCGCGCATTCGTCGGACCATTGCCTGAGGTAGTCGCTCCACGCCTGCAACTGAATGGGACGAGTGCCGAATCATGCGAATAAGAGGGGGAAAGCAATTTGGGGTAAGCAGGTTCTCGCAGGGTGCTACGCCATGACACCCCAGTCCGGCGACATCAAGTAGATTAAATTTGGTGTTCTCGGTCAATAGTGTAAATACCGAGTCATTCTCGCCGACGAACTCGAGAAGATGTACCAGGTCAGCACTGTGGTTGACTAATGCCCAGAAGGTGTCTTTCCGAAAGGTCTTGTTTTCTTGTTGTATGCAGATGTACACTAGTTCGGTCACATCCTCCAAAAAGCGGAAATGATTAGAAGATAATGTTCGAGAAAGCCCCAGATAGCGAGTTGTCAAGAGTGCTTGCCGCGTAGCCATAAATCTAATTCCCATCATGTCAGATGCATGCGCATATTTCCAAGAGGCAATGTCATACGCCTTGCGAAGTTCGTCTCTATCTAACCCTAGTATCTGCTGCAGCAATACCGGCGCCAGGGCTGAATACGCCGTCAAAGCGGCCATGCAAGTTTGGATTGGCGACCCGTCTTTGACAGCTGGGTACAGAGAAAGAAGTTCTAGGAGGCTCCCCAATGGGCCCGTGCCCAGGTCGTTTGATTCGATGGAGAAGGACCTGCCTGCATTTGTTGATAAGATAAACTTAAAAGGGCGCTTGAGGTTTTCAACTTGAGGGTGGTGTGTGCTGGATGAATCAAGAGGATTGAGGGCGTCACAGCGGGCAGCGGTGGTCACAGAGCCTAGTAAGCCATCCAGAAGAACGGGGTTAATCAAAACCTGTCTGCCCGAATAAAGACGAAGCAAAGAAGAGACGCGGGCAAGCCACCGGCTGTAGTAGGCGCGCAGAGTATAGATATCTAGGCCCTCCTGAGTGGAGCCAGTCGTAACGTCGATAACGTGTGCTCCATTTTGGTACTTGCGCTCGGAGTCTGATGAGATGGCGAACTGGACAATATCCATTGCCAAAATCAGAACACTCGCATAGGTGTTTGCGCTCAGCGGTGGGCTTTGATCGCCCCATAAAGCTTCTGTCATGTCCAACAACTGAAGCGGAGATAGCTAGTAAAATGCGTTGTTCGTGTTAGATGAACCCCCATGGTTCCATGACGAACTTACCTTGGACCCAGCCCCTACGCCCACGAGCATATCTCCCTTGTTCACTAAACCAGGTAGTATATTGGCGTGATTCCGGGTTCCAATCGATTTGTTAAGTTGTGGATCCGAAAAGTGACTTATATGTGTCGAAATGCCTAGTATTGCGCGTAGGTATCTTGCCGCGGACATATCAGGGCTCCCGAATACGTCGAGCGACCCCGCTACAAGCTGTTTGTAGCGACCGGTAATGGTGTCGAGCAACGAAACAAGCGTAGTATCTTCGTTGAGTTGCATGGGAATCCCATGTGTTGGAGCATGTGAAGGATTGGCACCAGACTCAGGTAGTACCACAGTGTGATCCATGTCCACGCCAGTTGTGTGTTGCAATCCAGCCAGCGCCTGATAACAGCAATCGACCACTGCTGGATCTCGAGCGTTGTTGGCAAGCCATAGCAGCGCTTGCAAGTCCTTCAAGCTTGGGTATTTCGACGGCATGTATTTGTCCGTGCGATCCCGCCTGAGTAGTGCCATAATGGCTCTGCGAACATATCCAGATATCTCCGTCACAAAGGGGCAATAGTCGTATACGGCACCTAGCACCGCAGTTATTATGTAGAAAAGCGAGGTAATGGCTACCACTGCCGCAATTACCGCTGCCACAATCGTGTCAATCGTCCATAGATAGATGACAAGACCGATAGCGAAGAGCAATAGCGAGGCGTGCAAAAGCGATGGCAGAAGTGCGATAATATGTAGCGCCCACCACCGCTCTAGCCCTTCCAACCGTGACTGACGAAGTAGTGCGTGGCTATGCGCGGGACGTGGGCGAGACGCCAAGAACGCAGTGAGCCACTCTTTGCCAAGCATTGCAATGAGAGCGGCAGATAGTGAGAGACTAAGCGATGCAAACCATATGCCATTGATCCAGCGTGCCGATATGGAAGGTGTGAAGTCAGGGACGCTTGGCAGAGAGCTTGCATTGGACGGGAGGGGCAACCCTTGCTCCACGCGATACTGAGATTGAGCAATGGAGAGTAGCAACGCGGTAGATACGTCGGCGGGGTCCTGCTGCAATAGGTCCTTGGATTCGATGAGGAACGCAGTAAGGATAGCAGAGAACAGTGCAGCCTATGAAACAACCCTTGATTTAGTCCCGAAACTGGATGACGTGAGGGAATAAAGGTACGAATAATAGTAACATGTCCAAGCTCGCATGTCGACCCTTTACTAGCTCCTGGTCATGGTCATCGGCTTCTTCAAGGTACAGTTTCCAGATCGTAGCGTCGTGGGCAAGCTCTTGTCCTAATTTGTCGGTCGCCATGCGTTCGAATGCCTCCGAGCGTTTAATGTCCGCGCCAGCTGGATTCCCGGGGAGTGTGTGTTCCTTGATGTCATCCCAGCATTACCGTGTAGTCAGTTCGCGAACCATAAATCCTACAGCTCGTATCTCGTGCCTCACTTACAGTTGCGCCTTGATGTTCACCGGGGGACCGACCAGGCTGATTCTCAAACCTAAACCCACTGAGGGTTACCTCGGGCTGCAGTTCGTGTGAGTTAACACTGGCTACGAATGTGAGTGTGGACCCACCATGTTCTCTTGCTCAGCTTCCATTCTTCGTGGACGTGGTCACAGGGTAACCGTGGTACCGGTGTGATGGAAGACTTGGAGCTGAGTAAGCAGGTTCTTCACGTGCACCGCTCCCCAAAAGACCTGCAACTATTAATCAGAAATGGGGGTTAGGCACCTTCTGCACAACCGTTTTTCAGTTAACCATAGCAGTATCTATAATCTCACGGTGGAGTGTCGCGAGATACAGATCGGCGCCTGGTTTAAGCGACAGCACTGAAGCTGATACACTGCTCGGATGCTCAAATCTTTCATCACTGAATGCCGGATTTCTTACCAAATTGTTTTCTGGTGGCACGTACTGCCCTAATAGAATATTCTGCTACCCATACATGTCAGGATGACCGAGAAATTGGCGTATCACGTGACAGGGTCCCGCTCTATCATCGAATTTCCAATACTCCAGAATCGTTCCACGCTAGGGGTTTCGCTCGAAAGTCGGATAGCAGGAGGTGCCTATTAAGAACGTCAACAATAAAAGAAAACTTTTATTATGCGCTGGAATAATAGAATTTAAATACAACTTCCGTAATGGTATTGCACAAACGTCAGAGAAACATGGGTCAGTATATGCCATATCCTTTCGCTCTGAGAATAAACAGACGGATCCGGCTTGTGTGCGCTGAATTTCACAGATTCGATGCAAGCCCAGGCTGTCCCTAACATATCTTACCCGGATACATCCCCGTTCCCCTATCCCCCGCTTCCTCACCCGAATGTCCGACTCTACCTCATCTATTTACAAAATTTCCCTAAGTCCCCCGCCTTGCGAACCCTTTCTGTTGGTTATGCAGGCAAGCCGTGGAAGCCACTATTGGGTGGTCGGTGTAAGCTGTACTCTGGCTAGAAGTCATGGCTCATCGGCGCTCCGCTTAATGCCGGGACTATTGCATGTTCTCGAAGCTAGTGGGCGCGTAGCTAAAACCGGCGTCCGCCCGGCGCTAGCCACGCTGATTCTAATATTTAACCAACATGCTGAACCAAGTTATATATAGAACCCGCCAAACAACTCAACCTAGCAATTCGCGTCATCCTCAGACATGTCGGATCAGGGGGAGCCAGCGAATAAATCTAATAATGGAACGCTGTGAGTCGATCCCATTTTCAGCTACATAACTAGGTGTTAACGCAGTTTTCTGCGTGGCTAGTTCCTGCGGGGTATGAATCGTCAGCATCACAAGAGCAGAACTTGACATTTCATCTACTTTTATATAGGGGTCAGTATCACTTACGCTGGCACAGGACCCACTTGGTTATCTCGTGGCACATGGTGTCCTTCATCCAGGAGAGACTATTATATTTGAGACAGACTCTGGGCGAAACCCTATTTCCAGCCTATCGCACTCGGATATCATCCAAATCGTTCCGAAAGAGATGGTAGCTTTGGGCATGATGGTATTGCTGAACTTATCAACGGCCCTGCAACAAGTCCCCGAGGCAGACGAGGTGTTGACATCGATCTTTGACTACTATACCAGCGGGGAGTCTTCCGATCATTGTGGCAATCGAGGTGACCACGCCATCGCCATCTTGGAACAAGGAATATCGCTGATTCCTCCGGGACACCGAGATACGCCAGCCATCGTCCATGGCCTTGGAACCTTGTATGCTCGACAATTCCAACGCTCTGGGAACCTCCAAGCCCTCGAGCTCGCGGTGCAGTGTCACGAAAAGTCGGTAATCCTTTGTCCGGGAGCGCACGGAGATAGACCAGAATTCTTGCGGAACCTCGCAACCTCATATGTCTGTCGGTTTGAGCAACTCAAGAGCCTGGCTGACATCGACAAGGCCATTTCACGAATTAATGAAGCAATATCATTGGTGCCTATACATCATCCTGAAATGTCTATATTCCAGTGCGTTCTAGGAAGTGCATTGACCTGTCGATTTCAGCACCTTGGAGACGCAAACGACATTGACAACGCTATCAAGCACTTGGATGAAGCGGCCTCTCTTGTATCCCACGACCGCGAGAACTTGCCCATGCTGTTATACTGGCGGGGTGCCGCATACTGTTACCGGTTTGAGCGGTGGGTAAATCCAATCGATCTCGACAAGGCGACGAATTGCTTTATCGAAGCCTTTCAAAACACTGCGGAAGAGGACCCTCGGTTACCTGACCGACTGAACAATGTAGCTGCCGCGTATTTTGATCGATTCCACCTCCTCGGATATCAGGATGACATCGATGCGGCAATCGACACATTGACGCGAGCGGCCAAACTTCTGCCAGATGGAGATAGACATGCATTTATGTATTTCGAGAACCTCGGTAAACTCCACGGCTACCGGTTCGTCAACAAGTCTCCCCGAGATAGAAACATTTGCGACGCAAGAGATGCGCTGCTATGTTCCATGCATGCAGTTGCCATCGTCCCAGCGGATCATGCGGGCAGGTGCAGAACAATCTGGAGCCTGGGAAACACTTTTGTTGGACAGTTCGAGAACTTTGGAGATATTCAGAGTCTTGACCAGGCAATCAAATATTTTCAGGAGTCAGCCCAGCTGGCGACTGGGCCTCTGTCGGCGAGATTCCGAGCGGCATGGGCCTGGGCAAAGGCACTTCGTGTCGACAGTACCGTCTCTCTGGTCGCTTATAGATACGCTCTAGGCTTGGTGCCAGGTTACGTATGGATAGGGAAGATAGTTAAACAGCGCTATCAACAAATCAAATATATCAGCCACCTAGCGATCGAGGCAGTTTCACTTGCTATTGAATGGGAGGAGTACGAAACGGCACTTGAGTTCCTGGAGATGGGTCGTTCAATTGTCTGGCATCAGACCCTGCAACTCCGGACTCCAGTGGATGAACTACGTGAAACTGATAGCCTTCTTGCTTGTCGAATCGAGGAGGTAGCTCGAGATCTTGAGAATGCTGGCGCTGCGGAAGGTACATGCAAGTCAATGCTAGCCCAGAGCTGGTTCTCCGTTGAGGAGTCGGTTCAGACTCAACACCGACTAGCCGAAGAATGGGACAGACTAGTGTCACAAGCATGCATGATCCCAGGATTCCACAACTTCCTGGCTCCTAAAACGATGGGAGATCTCGTCAAGGCGACGGGTTTAGGGGCAGTCGTTGTGGTTGATGTATTCTGGGGCAACCATTGCGATGCATTGGCCCTACTTCCAGACGGGAAACCAATCACCCGCATCAACCTGCCATCATTTTCCGACCGAAAGGCATCGGAACTACTCCTTCGACTGAACGTTTGTTTGAAGAGTGTTGGGGTGAGGCGAAGAGGGGAGCGACATCCAATCTATCAGGTAGAAAACGCCAGCGAAAGTATGGAAACGATCCTGGCGACTTTATGGTTGGATTTGGTGAAACCCGTGCTTGCGGCCTTGAAATATTTAGTGAGTCTCGACAAGCTATCGTATTGGCTCGGTTTGAACTGATAATGTTCTCATGCGTCTTCAGGACGTTCAAGACAGTGAAATCCTACCCCGTGTCACGTGGTGTGCAACCGGCGCTCTCGCCTTCCTCCCTATCCATGCGGCGGGCTGTTACAATGACGGTTCTTTGGATCAGGTTTATAATTACGTGGTATCGTCCTACACGCCAAGTTTGCAGGCGTTGATCCCTCAAGCAACCAAAACGCCGTCGCCTTACCTAGGAATGTTGGCTGTTGGTTAAGCCAAGACGAGCGGTCTGTCTGACATTCCGGGGACCATTCAAGAGCTCGCATATATCGAGCAACACACTCAGGGGTTTCGATTTACCAAGCTAGAGGGCCAGAACCACTGTGGACCCGAGTCCTACGGATAGTCCGCAGTCTGCCTGCGGACCGGGTATTAGCCGAAGGTGAAATGCGGCTTTTTTGAGCGCTGCATCTGCGATTTTGATCGACCGCAGGTGCGGTTTTC
>WSTK01000956.1:0-11591 GCA_019616945.1 Ceratobasidium sp. 414 | reverse complement strand
CCCGGCTGGCCTTGACCAGCTGGGGTCGTGTCGTGGCACTGGGCTCTAATCCTACGATTCGCGCACCATGGCTCCAGGATTAGCCAACCGTTTTCGGGGCTGAAACTGTTGCTCATGGGTGTCGCCCCGGATGTGGCATCACCACGAACGTCGGACAGAGGTGAGTCCCCAATCTTGCACGGCTTCGTCTGCTGTGCTCCTGTATTTAAGTCACTTTGAAATTATACATGAATTCCTCTCCTAAAGTCGGTTCTCCTTGCCCGTTTGCCTGACGACTCGACTTTGGTTGTACATACCCCAACGAACCTGACGAGTTTTTCTTTGCACGTCGGCCGAGGGATAGCTGCGAGAAAGGTATAAATAAGTACGCTGGCATAGACACTAGGTATGCCTCACTCGCAGTACACCATGATCCCCCAATGCCTTAGGTTATTAAGATGAAGTAGGGTGGAAGTAGGGTGACTCTCAACCTACCTCTAGGTTAGGTTGGTGTGCCCCCTGATACACTGGTGGGTAGGGTTGAGTAACTGGGAGAAAAGTGCATCCAGGTCTAAGTGGCAAGTTACATACAAGGTGGTGGAGAGGTACTGCATACCTAACATTGTTACCATGATGTGCGTACCAAGCATGCACAGAGTCCAAGTGCAAAAAACAGACCAGAAATAGAATTAAATGTGATGCCTGTCATGATGTGCATACCAAGTACACACATGCACAGAGAGGGAACAGAAATATACAGACCAGAAATGATATTAAAAGTGATGCTCACAGTGATGTGCATACTAAGTATGCACAGAGAGGAGGTGGAAGAAACAGACTAAAAATGGAATTAAATATGATGCTCACCACAATGTGCATGCCAAGTACTCACAGAATGCAAGCAGAAAAAACAGTCCAGAAATAGCATTAAATATGATGCTTACCATGACATGCATACTTGGCATGCACAAAGAAAGAGTAGAAAAATGCAGACCAGAAGTGACAGCAAAAATGATGCTCACTGTGAGGTGCATACTAAGTATGCACACAAAGCAGGCGGAAAAAACAGGCGAAAAATGGAATTAAATATGATGGCCATCATGATGTGCGTACTAAGTACGCACAGAGAGCAGGAGGACAAAACAGACCAGAAATTGAATTAAATATGATGCTCACTGCGATGTGCGTACTAAGTATGCACACAAAGCAGGCGGAAAAAAAGGCAAAAAATGGAATTAAATATGATGGCCATCATGATGTGCGTACTAAGTACGCAGAGAGCAGGAGGAAAAAACAGACCAGAAATGGAATTAAATATGATGCTCACTGTGATGTGCATACTAAGTACGCACACAAAGCAGGCGGAAAAAACAGGCGGAAAATGGAATTAAATATGATGGCCATCATGATGTGCGTACTAAGTACGCACAGAGAGCAGGAGGACAAAACAGACCAGAAATTGAATTAAATATGATGCTCACTGCGATGTGCGTACTAAGTATGCACACAAAGCAGGCGGAAAAAAAGGCAAAAAATGGAATTAAATATGATGGCCATCATGATGTGCGTACTAAGTACGCAGAGAGCAGGAGGAAAAAACAGACCAGAAATGGAATTAAATATGATGCTCACTGTGATGTGCATACTAAGTACGCACACAAAGCAGGCGGAAAAAACAGGCGGAAAATGGAATTAAATATGATGGCCATCATGATGTGCGTACTAAGTACGCACAGAGAGCAGGAGGACAAAACAGACCAGAAATGGAATTAAATATGATGCTCACTGCGATGTGCGTACTAAGTACACACACAAAGCAGGCGGAAAAAAAAGGCGGAAAATACAATTAAATATGATGCTCATGGCGATGTGCGTACTAAGTACGCACACAAAGCAGGCGGAAAAAACAGGCGGAAAATGGAATTAAATATGATGGCCATCATGATGTGCATACTAAGTACGCACAGAGAGCAGAAGGAAAAACAGACCAGAAATGGAATTGAATATGATGCTTACCACAATGTGCATGCCAAGTACGCACAGAATGCAATCGGAAAAAACAATCCAGAAATAGCATTAAATATGATGCCTACCATGACATGCATACTTGGCATGCACAAAGAGAGCAGAAAAATGCAGACCAGAAGTGACAGCAAAAATGATGCTCACTGTGAGGTGTGTACTAAGTATGCACACAGAGCAGGCGGAAAAAAATAGGTGAAAAATGTAATTAAATATGATGCCCATCATGATGTGCGTACCAAGTACGCATGAGGGAGGGTTGAAAGTGCCACTAAAAATAATATTCACCAGCATGCATGCTCAGTATGCATAGAGAGGGAGCGGAAAAAATAGACTGGAAATGGCATTAGAAATGATGCCCACCACGATGTGCATACTTGGTATGCACAGAGAGCAGGCAGAAAAACAGACCATAAATGGCATCAGACATGATGCTCACCACCAAAAATAACACTCAAAATGACGCTCACCCCAGTGTGCGTACTTAGTACGCACCGAGAATGAGCAGCATAATTGGGCAAAAATCCCACTAAAAATGATTCCCAGCGCCATCGTACTACAAATGATGCTCACACCAGTCTGCGTACTTAGTACGCATAGACAGGAAGCAGGAACATCTGACCAAATATGGGACCAAAATATGTTCATCACAGTGTGTGTACTTAGTACCCACAGACAGAGAGCTAGCGGAAAGAACGAACCCAAACCCATACTGAAAAGATGCTCAACATAATGTGCATACCTTGTACGCACACTGTGTGCGGAAGAACTGCACCAAAAACCACAATAATAACAGTGCTCGCTGTGATGCGCATACTAAGTACGCACAGGGAATCGGCAGCAACGGGGTTGGGGATTGTGCGTACGGTGGGAGCTGGGTTGCACGAATAGGCTGCAATGGAGCATCCAGGGTATATGTTACCCCTGTGACCTCCAAGCAGCCTAGGCACTGGGCCAGGGTCACACAGCTGTGATCACGCTGCCATTACTACCGCTATCAGCGATGCCCGATCCGACGTGGATGCCTCCATGCATGACGAAGATGTTGCGAGCCTGAGGGCTATAGCCGCTGGAAGCGCGCGTATACACCTCCAGAAGCTACGCAAGGCGCCCCAGACCACACGTTATCTGACGATGACGACAATATATTTGTTGCTGCGCGGACCAGCCGCGTACATAGTAATTCACTGTCTAATACATTGGTATCTAGCACCAGACCCGTACGGTGTGCGATACAGAGTGAGCCTGAAATCCTGCGCGAGCGTCGCGAACGCCGGGCTGAAAAGAAGGCCCGTACGAAGTCACAGAGCGAGGGCAGCCCCTCGCCGCGTCGCTCCGCACCTCTTATCCGCAGCTGGGCTCATGAGCTTGAGCAGGCCGATGAGGGTGGAGCGGACTCATAGTCGCTACGATCCTTAGCACTTGTAAGTTCGCCGTCGCGAGTTACACACGGGCCTTTTCAGTCGCGCTGGTCATGCTCAATCGCTCACTCCGAGCCCAGGCTTTCTATCCCAGCGTGATCGCACTCCGGCGCCCAGTCAGCGCCTGACGTCTTTGTGTTTCCGATGCCGGGCTCCATGTCAACTTTAACCAGCTCCAGGTACCTATATGCCAATTTTGTACTCAGGGTATCATTGTTACTCAAACACTCGTTACATCTGTTCATTATTAATTACACACGCAGGTAGTAAACTAGATCGCGCATGGGCGTGAATGTGCAGAGTGGGCAGGCAAGAGTAAGGGCGAGTGGGACTGGAAGCAAATGGGCGAGTGCAGGCAAGGGCGAATGAGCACGGGCACGACAAGGAAGTGCGGGGGGGGGGGGGGGCAAGAGGAACGGTGAGTGTTCGTGATTGAACGGACGACTCACTTTGGGCATGACTACCACCTGGGCGGTGTGCCATGAGCATCTGGGTCATAATTTGCAATGGGTGCCGCACTAAATCGTCATACGCACGCAAACAGTCAGGCAGTAGGCGAGGGGAGTAAGACTGGTAAGCAGAATGAAAATAAAAGTAGCATGCTCACCTCCGGTTCGGTTTATCCAAGGGTCTAGACGATGCCCCAGCGCCCCCAGAGACTGGGAAGAGGCACACGGTCACCCACCCTGTATCTAGTAACTTATGGGCATCCGCCGCCCATTCGCTATAGTCAACTTATTACTGCCTCTGTTGAAAGCGATGCCCGCACCAAAGTGGATGCATCCAAACATGAAGGAGATGCCGCGAGCTCAAGTGTTAAAGCCGCCATTACTACTGCTGTTGAAAGCGATGCCCGCACCGATGCGGATGCCTCCGTGCCTCCGTGCATGATGGAGATGCCGCGAGCCCGGGTGTTAGAGCCGCTGGAAGCGTCCCGTTGCATACACCCCCGGAGGCTACGCGAGGCGATCCAAACTACGCGCTGTCCGACGAAGAAGATAATATATTTGTTACCGTGCGGACGAGCTGCGTGCGTGGTTACTCGTTATCTAATACATCCAGAGCGAGCCCGAAACGCTGCGCAAGCGTCACGAACGCCGGGCCGAGAAGAAAGCCCATACTAAGTTGGAGAGCAAGGGAAGCCCCTCGCTACGTCTATCTGCACCCCATCTCCGCGGCTGGGCTCGCGAATTAAAGCTGGCTGATGAAGGGCTGGCGGACTTACAGTTTCTCCCTGATATTGACCCTTCCTGGGTGAACCCAGACTGGTCGGGGTCGGCATATATGTCGGCGTCAGTTCAGTCGGAGCAAGGCGCAGCATCAGAAGATGGGAGCGTCATTGTGCTGAGTCTGAACGGCGGAGTCCTGACCTGCGGAGTGCCAGGGCTGGCAGAGCGGTGAGGCCAATTCGTAGGCAGCCGTCAGAGCCCTCTGAACCTAGCGACGGGTCGGACGATGGGACTCACCGAGACAACTCAGAGCTAGAAGAGTTCCTGGACTCTGACCCAAGTGAGGAATCGAGCGATTCGGACTCGTCTTCGAGTGACGAGGACGAAGCACGTAAGCACGCACTGGTCAGAGTGTAGGGCAGCCACTGCTGGGTCACACCAATTCAGTAAACGGATGCGCGTGAAGCAAAAGAAATTAGAGAAGAAACGTGCCGCCCAGGCGCGATCCGGGTACAAGGCCCAGACGCCGAGGTCTTATAACGGCGAAGCCGACTTTTTGATAGGTTTGAGCTGTTCATATTCAATTACGACAATTAACACGCAGCTGAGTAGGCGGAAACGCATGAGGAACGCGAACTGGCTCCTAGACGGCAAAGCGTCAGTTTGGTACATGTCGAATGTAGCCCTAAACATTAACTCTTACGATATGAAAAGCATTTACCAGGGCGTCTTCGACTGTTTCCTTCCCACCGACTGGGACATGAGTTGAGCACCGAGAAGAAAAGAAAAAAGAAAAACACCGTCACGTGATGCCATGGGAGGCGCCACGTCATTAGATATATTTGCAATGCGAACCACCCACCAGTTTGATGGTTTGGATGGGTGGTAAAGCCCCAACAAAGCAGTGTTAGTCATGCAATTATATGTTTGCGCGCACCTTTATATGGCTCACACTAATATCCTTAGTGGCAACCAAGCGGGCTGCTGCACGAGCCCAGCTGGTGCAGCAGGAACGTACTGTTACGAAGAAGAAAAAGAGAAAAACAAAGAAACCAAGGACCAGACCTCGCGGACAGGGTAGGGACCAGCAAGGCCCGCCGGACCGCCAGGGGGGTGGTTCCAGCTCAGCTGTCGCTGTGTAGGATTTAAGGTAAATATCATTTTTTTCATTACAGGTCAACCCACTTAGGCCTACGCAACAGCGGTGAATAAGCTTGGTACAGCCTGAGAGCCCTTATGGTTTAATATAGCTTGAATGGAGGGGGTGTTGGCTATCGATCTTTTTAGTGAAATTGAAGGCATGGCTGGAACGAGCAAAGAGTGCATGCACTGCGAGAAACCCACCGCTGAGGGTTAACCCCTCCAACGGAAGGAAAGCGCACACACCTGTGAAAAGGATACCATCGTGACAAACTGGTATTTATGTAAAGTTGCCATGGCCCAGAGCGCCTTTGACACTGCCAAAAGAGTTCAAGGAAAAAAAGAATGACGAAATCTTTGGGACAGCCAGCTGCGTCACGTTCAGGCAGAAGAGGCACACCTTGGAACCTAGAGAAGTAAATGGGTGCAGCCACTGTTGTAGTGTCAGTCTGTTGGCGCCTAGTTGTGTGGCTGACTGTACAGTACAACCCTTTCGCACCCGAGTTTCTCGTCTGTGTACGTGTTTGCTCCAGACCTGTATTCATTCGTTTTGCTGCACTTGCTGCAGCCATACCCGACCGGTGTAGGTGATTATCTGCTTAGTCAGACAGTTAAAACAGACAAATCTGGTCGAGTCCGGGCAGCTCTGCCAAATCCACTGCGACTCACGAGCACTCATGAGTGGCAAATAGGTCACGAGTGCACTCTATCATATTTGAGCACTCGTGAGCATTTCAGTGCATGTGAGCGTTCCTGAGTCCACCTGTCATTTGGTGATGAGCTTGACGCCGGACATTAAGGTGAAGAGGTGTGTGGTGAGTCGTAGAAGAGGGCCTGGGCAGAGGTAGGGAGCAGCAAGACTCGAGGGGGGACTGAGCCTTTCCCCCAGAGAAAACAATAGGAAAAGCCGGTGGTAAAACACTTGGCCACCAGGTTCCTTTGTTCTTTTGCCCTTTCGCTACATTTTCCCATCGTTTTGCCTGGGGGAAAGCCCCAATTCCCCTATTACGGCTGACTACAGTAGTGGTTTGAATGACAGTTACGACAGGACACTGCGCAATCGCTTGATTCCCTGGCCACCTGAACCCAGCCACAAGTGGTCGGCGCTGGGACCCCACTCATACCGTTTTGTGCTTGTTCCCGGTCATGAGCTCAACTCATATGTGTGGCGGGTAACTGACAAATACTTCTCGCGTACATAATGCGCACAAATTAAAATGCTCATTAAAACATCATGTTTGCGAGTGCTTGACATGACCAGAAGAAGCTGTGGGTACACGCTACGCGCCTACCTCTCGGTCACCTGTTTCCAGCACAGTACGAGCTTTTAACCAGTACGGCATTCACCTGCACAGCCAGTGGGTTGTCCAGCCGTTTACTTCTACATCGAACCATGCACTGGTCACGTGCCCTCCAACCTATCACAAGTTTCGTTGTGTCTTCCTACGTCACGTGAAAACTCAGCAATCTCCTGCTTTGTTCTTTCATGTCCGTCTTCGCCGCCAAGCACTCGCCTTCCCTCAACACGTTTACAGCGCGTGTCCCCCAGGGTATCGACCTAACGCGTGCGCGGAGTGAACCAATCCCGCTTCGGCCGAGCAGTTCGCTAGAGGAAAGAAAATTGGAGGCTTGGGTGCAACAGATCGAGACCTTCGCCAGCAAACCAGACGTGTTCACCACCAAGCTTGAATCGATCACTCTCGAGGACGCAGACAAGCTTCAGCAGAAGTTTCAAGCTCGTGGCATCAAGTTCAGGTAAGCGAGCTTGCCAAGATAGTTGTGATTTGACGGCGTAGACCTTCCACACGTTACGCTCGATCACAGGTTCGACTGGGACGCTGGGTCGACTACTGCCTACTTGAGGATGCCGAAATCGTTGCACAGCACGACGATCGGGGTCTGGGTCAACAAAATCTTGCCCGAGGTAGAGTCACAGCTCCGGAAAATTGCGCTGTGCGGCCAGCCGACCCTGTGGTATACGGGTGATAGCCGATGTGCACTCCTGGACGGCTCGACACGTGAGCCTGATACAGGGTTCCTAGTCTACGACGGTCGGGCCTCCGTCCGCCCCGATGCGATCCCGAGGGTGATCTTTGAGTTCGCATTGACCCAGTTGTTGGAGGATGTGCTCTTCAAAGCCTGGAACTATCTTTTCGCGAGTAAGGAGCCGTATGCAGTCCACGCGGTGGTGGTGTGCAATGTTGAAAACCCGGTGAGGCAGCGGTCCACAAAGCCCTGCAGGTTGACGGTGGATGTCTGGGTTAGGAAAGCCACGGGAGACATGGGTGGGTTGTCAGCTTAAGCGCACCTGCATCTAGCTGAACGTCACACAGACATCGACTTTCCCATGGACGACTGTGAGCCTGACTCCCAGGCTGACAAGGGTGCCCCAACTCAGGAGGTCCCGTCACCCCCCCAGGCCGCCACCCGCAAGGCCAAGTCAGGCTTGGGTGTGCAGGCTCAACCCCGGGAAACGCAGGCGGACGCCAGCGGGCGAGTGCGGACCGTTCTCGGACAGCAGGGTCAGATGTGGAGAAGGAACAAGAAGGAGATCGTGAGTTGTGTTTGCAACTCACCCTTCGTTGGCTAACGCCTCCCTCGACGCCGAAAGGAGGTGTACAATGAGTCCTTGGGCGACGAGCAAAAGCAGCTCGAACCTCTGAAGATGGATGCATACGACTTTTTACGCGTCTGCCAAACTCGGCCAGATTCTCTCATCGAGGACGAGAACCGCCACGTGTCCATCGACCTAGAACCGCTGCAGACCGTTTTTGGAGTGCTCGTGCGAGGCGAGAGAGATGAACAGCGCAGGCCTGGCGGTGGCCAGATGAAGAAAGACGCACGGCCAGCTGAGGGAGAGGATGGTGCAGAGCCAGTGCGGAAGCGGGCGAGAGCGGTGCTGCGGTCGTACGAGACGATAGAGTAGCTGTGCGCCGACTTGAGGGCCACGTTGGGTCTTGGCCGTCATCGCCCTGAGCCCTGAGCCCTGCGCTCTTGTTATTTGCTGTGCGCTCACCTGCCGATTTTCACTTGTCCAGCTTTGCAATTCCTTGTAAATCGAGCCTATTCACCCCCTCTCCCACCTTTGGGCATTTGACCAATGCTCAGGTGTTCATGCCAGACCATGACTCACCCTAGGGGGGATCGGGGATTTTCGCTAGGGCAAACCGCGGTGAAAACGTTAGAAAAAGGCAAATAAACAAAGGAACATGAGCTTTACTCGTGACTTTCATAACATTTTCCTCAGAGAGAACTCTGAAGTTCCCTTAGAGTTAAAAATGAAAATCAGACTCTGATGAGGGGCCAACGGAAAGGTAGTCGAGGTACTGTCGAGGTGGTGGAGCAGTGGCTGATCGGTAACACCTAACTCCGGCGCTGCCACTCTGTACTGAACCCTGTGTTGAAGGCTCTTCAGGGTCCTAACTACCTTACCTCATTTCGCCCACCAAACCTCTTCTGTCATGACGAAAAAGCGCTGTGCACGCTCCAGCTCTTCCGAGTCGATTTTCACACCTACCGCAGCCACCTTTGTTGGGTTGAACATCAAGTCGGACGGCTCTGAACCGATTATCAGGCATGCTCCCCCGCTCACAGGTACTCCCTACTCAAGGAGAAGGAAAGAGGGGCGCGAGAATCTCCGAAAGGCGGAACGCGACATGGAGAGAAGCATACTGCACTTCGTTTCCGCTGCGCTCAACCATACAGGTAAGCTTTCGTGGATTGTGCTTTGCGTTGACCAGTCACATAGCTTGACTGTTCATAAACAACACTAGTGACATTACCGTTTCGAATATCCGATTTTGTGAAGATGCGGGAGCGCGGCGAAATTCCCGTCGAAGGTGGTGGACCCCTCAAAGAGCTCGGGGGACAGATCACCCGTCTCAAGGCTGCCGATGGTCCTGCAGTGGTAGTAGACTTGGACGGTGTAGCCGCGTTTTGGTACTTTCCCGGGTTCATTGGAAAGGGCCTAATGGTATGCTCAACCGTATTCCCGTATTAGTGTCCGATCGCAGAACTGATGTGTCGGCGTAGAGAAACATGCTCGAAAGCTTGGGCAGGCTGGCAAGGGTGTATCGCCCTAAACCTGACAGCCAGATACGAGATCGTCGGTCGAACCTGCGCACGGGAAGCATGCAAAACGACCTGGGCGGCGAGTCATGCGGACCAGTGACTAGGAGCAAGGCAGCTGCAGGAGCTACGCTGAACAACGATGAAGCGAATCGAGAACAGGCCACTGAAAAAACGGAGAATGAGCTACCATCAGAGCTGGAAGCCAAAACGGGCCACTCCACCGACGCTCTGTTTCTAGAAAGGTACCAGGAGGCGGATGGAGGCATCAGGTGGAGGGGTTCGGATGATGAAGCAAGCGTCCCGGAAGAGTTACACGCGACTCAAGACGCTACCCTGGACGACCCTCTCGACCTGGCACTTTTAGAGGCGTTTGCCTACTATTTCAGCCCTGCTTGGTATCAAACAGGCATGCAATATGTGAGTGAACCGTGTAGCTTGTTCCACTCCCCGGATCTGATTTGGCTGTAGAAAAAACCAATCCAGATGTCTACGCATTTTAGGGATGCTCTCATGGAACATTGCTCACGAGAGACCATCGGGTTTTTGGAGGCAAAGCGCTTGTATGACTACCAGCTGAGCTATCTGATGGGTATCATCCACTCCTCTCTTGGCACTAGCATGCGGAAGCTCAGAGAGAGCATGGCAGCAGTCTCCAGCCCAACTCACGCCACTTTGGAAAATGGATGGACCAGTGCCTTTCCATGCTTCGGCGTTGGCGTTAACCGCACCAGCCCAATCCACCGGGATACGAAAGGCATCAGGGCTGGCATGGATGTGATCGGGGTTCTAGGTACATTCACAGAAGGGGGCGACCTTAAACTGAAGGACCTCGATCTCGAAGCAGAGTGGGTCCCTGGGTGTTTGGGGGCATTCGATGGTTTTGATTTTAGGCATGAAGTTTGCGAATGGAAAGGGGGGTCACGGGTGGCCCTCATCTCCTTTTGTCGGAAGTCAACATGGGACGGCCTGAACGTCGATCCAACACTCTCCCGTCCGACCTTGGCTGATGCTTCAAACCGTCTGCAAGCAGCGAAGGAGACTAGATCACAGGCCGCCGCGCAGTGTAACAATCAGCGGAAGGAGCAGCAGGTCATCGACCGCCAGGGGAGGAAAGAGATAAAAGCAAAGCTGAAGGCGGAGAGGGCAGATGTAGTGCATGCCAAGCGGCAGGGGCAACGGAAGGCGACAGAGGAGCAGGGACAGGCAAAGCATTGGGTAGGGGAGCGCAAGGACAGTCAAGGGGCCAAGAAGCGTAGGTTCTCTGCGTCACTTTATGAGCAACACGACAACTACGACCGCAGGTAATGTGCTAGAGCTAGTAATTCAAGGGTATTATTGTTTTCAACAAGTATCTGTACTATGGTGGCGTTTGTGAGATCATGCATCAGTTTTAATGAATAGAGTGCTTGGGGTAGTGACTAGGCAAAAAAAGTAGTCTAACGCTAAATCTATAACTGCGCGAACACAGTCCCGACCCTTGAGCTTTTACACCGAAAACCGCGAAAACCGCGAGCATGCAGTACTGGGGACGCAATAAAATGGGCAGCGGCCAGGCCAGTGCACACGCATAAGGTGCACACTAACGATGTATGCACTTCGAATATGATGTCTAGCTATACTGCCTGGTTTGGAAAAAAGGCTGGCCATAACGGTTAGTCGGAATTCCTGACGCTAATTTACACTCAAAGCTCGCTTGAATAGGGCACAACGTTGACTCAGCGACTCATCGTACTCACCTAACGTAGACAGGCTCTCGGTGGCACAGAACGGAGCTGCAAACGAATGGTAT
>WSTK01000955.1:0-11635 GCA_019616945.1 Ceratobasidium sp. 414 | reverse complement strand
TATTCGCCTGCGACGCGTGGTGAGGTTCTGCAGAGCGCGATTTCAACAATGGGTGTTGCGTACACTGCTGCCAGGAGCGATTCGTACTGGAAGCTCTGGTACTTTGTTGGGTTGCTGGCGCTGCTCATTACATTGATCGTTGGGTCAGCATGGAATACGGAGCGTGGGATTAACCCGCTCTTAGTATTCCTTGGCGCCGTGATTACCTGGGGTGGTACGACACTCTTGTATGCTGGGTTCCTGGCAGGCGGGTGGGAGACCCGGGCACTTACGCAAGTGACTGAGGAATTGGAGTTGCTGTTGGGGGCTGAGGGAGGAAGGTACTAAGTACCATCGGATTTAATCGCTTTCATTGCTTTGTAACATATTACACTTCCGTTGGACCAACTATGATTTTGTATGATTAGTCAAATCTGCGCTCGGCGCCTGGTTATATTCGACAGCTACAAACCAAGCCAGTGGCTAGCGCAAACCGAGCACACGTTTGATGACTTCTTACATCAACCTGGCTCAACTCCAGAGACATAGTGAACAACGGAATACGAACTAAAATGTGGTTACGGGAGCTTGTGGGACGCAGCCCGCGGAGGAAGCACAAGCACTACTCAGCCGCAGAAGAGAGGGACCGGGGCGTATCACGTGCCCCCGGCCCCTTGTAGAGGCCCACCACCGAGGCACGCCGCCTGCGACCTCGTGGTTTTTCATTGTGTACCACGCCGCTGCGGGTTACAATCCAGACCTCCCTTATGGGACCCGCCGCTGCTGGGCTTATGGTCATATTTAAAACCCTAATGGGGCCTGCCGCTGCTAGGTTTTCCCCTGTACTTGACCCTAATGAAAGCCCATTATTATTGGGTTTCGGCTCGACCTACATCTCGATCGTATGTAGTCTCGCCGCTGTCGTATCGTACATCGATTCTATAATTTCGTCCGGCTGGTTAAGCTCAGCCCGGACACGTTCAACATTGTTGTCTAATCACGTGATAGATGACAAAAGATAGTCGCGTGCAAACTCGTTTGCACAGGCGGACTCGAGCTAACTCACGCCGCTGCTTGGCGCGTCGCTGGCCTGCGTCTGACGCCAGCCGGTTCCCGCCTGTCGTCCGTTCGGGGTGGCCTCGCTTCGCTCAGCGTCTTGGCCACGCCTGCCTTCGCCTGCGATCGTGGTGATGTTTGTTTGTCGGGGGCGATCCCCACGCTCGCAGTCTGGGCGGCCCGGCCAACATCCAATGCCGCCTTCGGCGGCTTGGATCTCCCACACGCACCGCGAAAGCTAGACTCGGCGCTGCGTCACTAGACATCCGGGCACAACCCAAGGTCCCGGCCCAAAGGCTGAGTAACAGACCTGTGTCAGGGATGTACAGAATAAGATCGCATGGGGTGCATTACCGGTGAGTGCTCCCAGAGCCTTGAACATCTCAGCCACTTGGAACTGGGCAACCCCCAAACACTCTCGCCGCTGGGTAAACCAGTGGACCTCGTAAACCCGGATCTCGATTAACCCATTTTGATTAGCGTGTCTATCAGGCATACCCATGGAGGGCGTGAACAGCGCTCACATTGGGCCGAACCTCCAGCCCCAGTGGAACATCTGGTCATGACCAACCAGATCTGTATTAAACAAAAACTCCCCGTCGTGAAATAGCGCGAGCAGGACAGGATATTCTCGGGGTGTATTGAACGTGACATCAGGTGCTACGAGCGTAAGTTGGCGTCAGAGTGGATCGGACACTGCAACAGCGACGGACTCTTAATCCGCAGGAGGAGACGCGTGCTATGTAATGAACAAGTCAGTCAACCGTAGCGAGCCGCAGATTGAGACGCTAACCTCTGCTGGGCTCGGTTTGCTGGGGCTTGCATGGTCAGGGGGATGACGCTTCCGGCGCCTATCTCGTCAAACTCAATTCCCCCACCATGACGCAATGTTTGTACCTCAGGCGTCACACGAGGTTGTTTGGATGGCTTGTTAGGCAACACGGTAGAATCGGTAGCCACGCGGGTAACTCCGTCTGCTGGAAAGGCTTGGCTCTAATTTGAAAATCCGTTGCACTCGGTCGGCCACCCGCGATGCAGTTTTATCTGTGCTCCGAGATGCTTGGGAATCGACGCATGGGAATTTTGTGTTGCCTCAAGGAGGTGGGGTACAGTCCGTCACAGATAGAGGAGTTACCGCCAATTCGCCATTGAATTCGTACTCCAAGGGCAAGGTGAGTCGATATCGTACTATCGTGATCTGCACACTTATTTGTTTGCGATCATTTAGAAATTTGATGCGCATGCCCTCAAATGGCTCGGCAAACGCCTCGACTATATCCTCTTCCGTCCACCTGCCCCTTCGCCTTTCCGTCCTATGAACACGAATTTCGCTGCCGAGACTCGACCGTCATGTTCACTGCCATGCCCCCGGTACGGACTTCCCCTTCTCGGACCATTTCGGCGTTGTGGTGACGTTTGGTATCATGCCATACGTTGCTCCTAATGGGCTTAACGAGAATCGGCCGATATCACCACCGCGTGGGACGAGTTACTCGCTTGCGACGCGTGGCGAGGTTTTGCAGAGCGCGATTTCGACAATGGGTGTTGCGTACATTGTTGCCAGGAACGATTCGCACCGAAAGATCTTGTACTTCGGTGGGCTTTTGGCGCTGCTCATTGCGTTGATTGCTGGGTCAGCGTGGAATGCAGAGTTGCTGTTGGGAGCTGAGGGAGGAAGATGCTAAGTGCTGTTGGACTTGATCGCTTTCATCGCTTTGTAACATATCGCACTCCATGGGATCAATTATGGTTTTGTATGATTAGTCGAATTTGCGCTCGACACCTGCTACAAATGGTATATACAAGAAATAAATAAAAGGGTGTCGTGTTCTGCGAACACCAAGCACAAGAGAAAATCAAGTACATAGACTTTTTGGCTGCAAACACCTCTGTCAGTGTCTTCCCCACCTTTTGTTTCTTCGAGCTGCCTCAGCCGCCTTCCCCATCCGCCTTGCTTTCTAACTGCAAGATAAACTCCAACACCCCAGCCATCTCCAAAAACCTTGGCGGGCTCGGTGCGGCACCCTTGCCTCCCCTCATGGTTACACCCCGGGTTTTTTCTGAGAGCAAGATGCAAACCCAATCATATTGGAGAGACAACAAACTGGCAAGGTATGTGATGCAGCTCATGGCTGGTCAACTTCAAGAAAAAGAGACATAAACTGAACAATACACTGTAAGGTTGGGCTGATCAAATACAAAGTTGGCTTGAGTCAAAGCAATCCCGCCATTCAATCCCAAGTTTGGCATCAAAAAAGTCTAGAATCACATGATTAACAAGGGGGATGATCATCAGAGTAGGCGGGAGAACGATGAATGTTCGCAAGTCATGTGGGATCCAGATGAATCGCTCCTGGTGAGCATTGACCACCCACCCTTGGTCATCCAATACCCAACAGTGTGGTGGGACTTCGGCTGTGGAGATTGAGGCTGGAGAATGGTAACACGAGATTCGGAATGATTTTTTTAGTGAGCCTGAGGTGGCTAAAAAGTTGGTGCACGTACATGTATGCAGATGGGTGGGGGTAAGCTTGTTTAAGATGCGGGTCACGTGCCGAAAAAGGGCTGAATGAATGAGCGAGCGACTAGGCGGGTAGGTGCCCAAGGGGTTTGACGGCAAAAGAGCTTCAGGTGATTGCGCTCCAGTTCCAGGGCGTGAATCCCAGATCCGGACGGTACTGTCACCAGAGCCGGATGCAATGTATGCGCCGTCGGGGGAGTACGCAACTGACCCGACCGTGTTTGTGTGACCGTTGAGTGGCTGACCCATGGGCTTGCCGGTGTGTGCGTCCCAGATCCGGACGGTGCCGTCCTTAGAGCCAGACGCAATGTATGCGCCGTCAGGGGAGTACGCAATGGACAATACTCCGCCTGTGTGACCGTTGAGTGGCTGACCCACAGGCTTGCCAGTGTGTGCGTCCCAGATCCGGACGGTCTCGTCATAAGAGCCAGACGCAATGTACGTGCCGTAGGGGGAGTACGCAACTGACACGACCCAGCCCTTGTGGTCGCTGAGTAAACAACCCACTGGCTTGCCAGTGTGCACGTCCCAGATCCGGACGGTGTTGTCATTAGAGCCAGACGCAAGGTATGCGCCATCGGGAGAATACGCAACCGAGTTGACCCCGCCTGTGTGGCCAATGAGTGGCTGGCCCACAGGCTGGCCACCGCGTGCATCCCAGATCCGGATGGTCTCGTCATCAGAGCCAGACGCAATGTATGCGCCATCAGGGGAGTACGCAACTGACCTGACCATGCTCGTGTGACCGCTGAGTGGCTGACCCACAGGCTTGCCAGTATGTGCGTCCCAGACCCAGACGGTGCTATAAGATCCAGATGCAATGTGTGCACCGTCGGGAGAGTACGCAATGGACAAGACCTCGCCTGTGCGACCGTTGAGTGGCTGACCCACCCGCTTGCCAGTGTGTGCGTCCCAGATCCGGATGGTACCGTCCTTAGAGCCAGACGCAATGTATGCGCCGTCGGGGGAGCACGCAACCGAACAGACCCAGGCTGTGTGACCTTCGAGTGGCGGATCCACCTGTGTCCCAGGGCCCACATGCCAGCCGTAGGGGTTGCTGCCCGCCCTTCCGACGATAGCGTCAAAACATTGTGGTGAGTGTACATTCCTCGTTACTAGGCCATCAAGAACCGCCGAATTTCCTCCATACCTTCCAAGTATTACCCGCGTTCCTTTCACGACGCTTCGAAGCATTGGCATGTAGCACGTCGACACGGGTCGATCCGCAGGCCAGAACTCTAGCGCTGAGACGTAGATGTGCGGCGTGCTCTCGGAAGTCACACTCGATGAGAATACTTCCACAAACATCCATGCATCGAGAATAAGGTCTCGAATATTGGTTGGGCAGTCAGCCTTCTGCAAGTCAATCAGCAGTTGCCCCACACGGCCATACACCACCGCATACCTGCAGCCACATATGCACGTTATGGAGTAACGTAGCTGCCACGGACATCTGGCCCTTGAGATTCACGATTTCCATCCACAGTAACAACCGCTTCGACAAAAAGTCGTGTAGTCCAGTCAAAAGGTCGGCGGAGGCTTTGGTTAGTGCCAGGTGCGTTCCCCAGTTTCGACTCGCATACCACAGCCCTTGCGAAATTGCCTCGTTCACTCTCTCATCGATACCAACTACTTCTCGATCTAGTAAGTGAGATGAATCGAGGTTACATATGTTGAATGGTGGGCTGGCTTCGCCAATAAGGTGGAGGCATACTTGAGCAAGTAAGACGTTATCCAGTTGACTGTCGCAGTGAAACCTGCCAGAGCGCTGTCGATCTATCAGGTATTCTGAGAACGAATTGCATAGGGTGATTCCCAGCCCACTCGCGTCCGAAACGTGCAATGCCGGGAGTAACAGAAGCAGCGTAGTGTCCATCAAACTAGAAAGGTCCAGCCTTAGTAATTCGGCGATTGCGTGTAGGGTCGGAGACTCTCGTGCGCAGACTGCAGTACGAAGCAAAAGCCTCATCTCTGCTTTTTTCGACTCGTCTAAACCGCTATTGTCGAGCGCCTCTTCGAGCATGGCAGTGTATATCGTGTCAATATGCTGATTCATAGCGTCTTCTGTCCGGGGCGCGATGTCCAGCAGTCGCTTCAGCCGTTCGGTCCTTTCAGGGAAATCGCCCTGGTTGAGATATTTTACGACAGAGGCTGCATAGATGAACGACCCTCCTGATCGCTTGGCGAGCCACTCCAGATCATTGGCAGACAGACCGAAGCCCTCAAGCCCGGACCTCAGGTATGTCCTGATGTCCTCTTGCGCGACCGTCTGATCGAGCTCGTGCAATCGCAGTTCCGCCCGCCTCAGCACACCTTGATTGGCTCGCATACGGTCCAATATTCCTTGGTTTTGGCAGCTCGTGATCAAGAACCTAACAGGCAAGCCAGACGAACCCCCGAAACAGGCGTCTAGTACCTGATTGACGCCGTTCTTGTCTTCGCATTCCTCGAGCCCATCGATCACTATCACCACATCAACGCCAAACGTATGTCCGACGTTTTGGAGTGGCACAGCGACCAGTCTCTTGAACTGCTCGTCAATCGGCTGGTTGTACACTTCAGGAAATTGCTCAAGTGCGCTGGAGACCGCATATCGGAAAGGACGCGACAGCTGCAATAGTTGGTACGACAGGCCGGGGAATATGCGCCTCACGTCTCGACATTCCGGTATATCTCGGGAGCAGAAGAAGCTGGCAGCTGGCTTGCCCGAAATCTCCAGGTCCTCGCACAAACTATATGCGATCGCGGTCTTGCCTGTCCCAGCAATGCCGTTTAACCAGTATACTTTTTGGAATTTACCGTAATGCACCCATTCCCGAATATCCTGTAGAACGCCTACCCGTGTGTTCGGCGTACATCCTGTTCGACGTACACCCTTCGAGCCGACAGCACGATAGTGTGCGTTCGGAGGGTAAATTAGAAGTTCCAGGCGCGTATTCTGGAGTGCACGATCTCGCTCAGTGGAGTTGATGTTGGCGCTATCAGTTACTCACCAGTGCTTCATCGTCATCCACCCTCCACATCTTCACGCTTTCGTTCATCTGCAGCCGATTTATCACTCCATAAACATCCCAAGATTGCTGGGGCAAACCTACCACAAACATCGCTAGCAAGGTCCGGACCCGGCGGTAACACCTCAGAGCTTCGTCCACATCCTTTGTAGTGTTCCCGTCGTCATTCGGCCGGCTTCCTGTCTTGACTTCGAGCGATTTAGTCTCCTCATCTATACTCCTTTGTCATTCATCAGCCTAATCATGGTTATGGATGTAGGTCTGCGACTGACCGAGCGAGAATTCCAAATCTGTCAAGAGGTACGGGTGGAGGGTCCGCTCCCTTGAAGTGTTCCGCAAGAGTATGAAAGAGGTCGTTGAGGTCAACGCCAAGTTTCTTATACTCCTCGCGAGCTCTAGCTTGGTTCTAGTCAATAAGATTTAGCGCAAGATCTTCACCAGCGCCCTGCGTCTTTGCCGCACCTCAAACATCTTGACACGTCCCGAAAATCGACTGATGGTAAACGTGAGTGGCCCGAATGCTTGGACATTCATATTCAGGATGCCATGTAATCGCTCGAGCCCGTCCCAGTTAGTATTATTCAGATCGCTAGTAGGCTCGATGTTTGGTTCAGTGACCAGGTGGCTACGAAACCGATGGCGTAGAGCATCCCCGACGCGCTGCAAGGCGGCCTTAACATCGCTCTTCCTCTTCGGAGGCATATCGTGGCACCAAGTAGTTTAGACCAAGCTGTGGTTAAATCCAAACAAGGTCGTCAACGTCCGGAGAATGACAGCAACGGGTCTACACTTGTACTTCGCCGCGGAAACGTGGGCAGGTCGTGTTTCTAACGAGGCGAGGGTCTGGAATGGCTGACATAAGGTATACGGCCCCTTATGGAAACGCGGAGTGACAAGCTTCGTTTCCGGGCTTCTCCCGGGACGGAAGACCCTATTAGCCCTGTGGCAGCTTACGTGTAAGGGATTCGCATCAAACCCTTAAGGGAATGTTTGACTGTATTCAGCAAGCCACTGATCATCGTTGCTGTGTCAGGTTCTGTGTGTACACAACCATTTGGACCGCTTCCCACAGCTCTCTGAGGTATTCCGACTGCTATGAAAGCCCCGTATGTAGATATCACATATATACTGAATGAGTTATCACGCCATCAAATTAAAAGCCTGGAACTCACCTGAGTTCTCAACAAAATCGCTCCGTTCTCCAGAGCTCTCAGGAGATCTCCTGAGCGCTGGAGCATGTTGAGCCACCCCCCCAAATCCGGACCACTCCAGACCTCTCATGAGCTTGAGAGTGGTGCTCCGGGGATCTTCGGAGCACGTGACCCGTGCTCCAGACCCCTCCACTCCGTCGCCGGAAAGACCAACGAGCACGCAACCTGTGCTCTGGGGCACCTCGGTCGGGCTCTGAAACCCAATGAGCATGTAGTTTGTGCCCCAGAGTACAATAAATAATATTGTCTCCCTAGTCTGCTTAGGTTCATGGGTAAGGGTAGATGCTATTACACAGGTGTATGTACAAGCTCAAATCTGTCCCCGTGATGTGACAGAAGCTGCCGGTGACTGAGCATGGCGAGGACGTGTACGGGAGCAAAGAGTGGGTGAGGACACTTGAACGAGGGTGTGCTCGGGTGTGGGCGAGACAACGACCAAAGGGCCAGTGGGTGAGCGAGGGCCAGTAGACAGGCATGAGTGCGTAAGGGTGGGCGGGGCGAAGGGGAGAAAGGTGAGTAGGCGACGTGGTTGTGTGGTGGGCGGACTCACCACATCGCTCACGCTGCCGCATTCCTCGTGCGTTTCAGTGCCAACCCTGGCTGGAAACACTGGCAGGCGCTGAAGCGAGTGTTAGCATACCTTCGCCATACTCTAGACCATGGGATCACTTACCAACGAAATGGCAATGCTGAAGTACATGGATATACCGATGCTGACCACAGTGGATGTCTCAACACCACTCACTCCACCTCGGGATATGTTTTCCTACTGGCTGGCGGGGCCGTTACCTGGTCAAGCAAGCGCCAAACTGTCGTATCTGAAAGCACGCTGGAAGCTGAATACATCGCTGCAGCCCATGCCACCAAGGAGGCTATGTGGCTCCTATATTGCCTCGCTGAAATCGGCTTCCCCACACGAAACCCCATCCCGATTCACTGCAACAACAACGGTGCCATTACCATCACTAAGAACCCTGCCGAGCACCAGCGCACCAAGCACATGCATCGGAAATATCACTACATCCGCAAGCGCGCCGCTGCCAACAACGTCTCACTAGTTCGATGTGACATGTCCAAGCAGCTGGCCGACTTTCTAACTAAACCAGTCCCTTGTGACAAGTTTGTTCTTTGCTCTACGGGCATCGGTACTATGCCAGCCCACGGCCCTGCCCACGTCCCTGACCCCAGTGGGAGCGCTGGGCACGCAGTCAGTCTCAGTGGGAGTGTCATGAGCGGGTCAGTGGGAGACCTGACCGCATGACCAGAATCGGCGCCCTGGCGCCAATACCGCATATATGTGGTGGGCTGACCGTTTCCAGGACGCAGCTGCAGCCCCGTCTGGGCGTTCGCGGGCGTTCAGAATTACCTGGAGACCGACTCCTGTTTCTGCATTTATTTAGCCCTTAATTCGCTCCCCTTTTCTCTCTGTCTCGCATGTATTTAACCGCCGTACCCGGCCCGTAATAATTTATCCTTTTTTCCTAAGTACCCCGGTACCCCCTTCGTAGTACCCTTCCCAGGATCGCGTGATCTACTCGTGATACACGCTCCACCTCTGCTTTGAACTGTTTCCCAATTTGATTGGTTTATGCAAGATTATGCTTGTACGTTCCCCATCCCCAGTCACCTTGTTCATGTTTTGAATGATCACTGCCCATTGCGCACAAACCTGTGATCAACGTTGTGTGCAGTTCAGGACGGGGGATATTGAGGCGCTCTGTCATCTATGGATGAGATTTTGATTAATTACAAATTTGTGAGCAATGGTTGTTCAACTCCAAGCAAATAGGTAGGGGTCATGACAAATAACTCTCTAATATCATATAATTCAATTATCCGATGTATTGCAAATTATGTTGGAATGTCATTGTTTGGCAATTTCAGTGCTAAACCTCATTACATGTATGTCTCCGCATGTTACAATCTGTGCAGTGATGCCGATCGCATCTGTGTAACCCATGGGTCCACGCAGAGCACCGATAGGCATCAGTTACATGTCCATCGTTGTGCGCAATCAGCATCAGCTTTGTGTAACCTGCGCGGCTGAAAGGACTCCACATGTAGTGGCGAGCCATCATTGGGCGGCCTCAGAGTGTCACATGTGTTTGTTATGGGATCACGTGTGAGTCCCACGGGGTTTGTTGCGGCTCCAAATCTTATAGGAGCCACACAGGGTCCGAGGGTCACATGTCTTGCTGACTTAATCCCACTCCTGTCAGGTTTGCTATGGGAGAGATTGAACCTAACGGGATTATGTAAACCTAACGGGATTACTCAAGTGTCATGTGACTGTATCACATGATCCCCTCCCTTTTTCGAAAGAAGGAGGTCATGACAAAATTGGGTCATGACATTCAAGCACTTGAAAGCCCCTCAAGATAATGTCAGGTTTGCTGATGACAGGGCTAATAGGGTCTTCCATCCTGGGAGAAGCCCGGAAACGAAGCTTGTCACTCTGCATTTCCATAGCCCCTACTCTGCAAAAATCCAGGGTGTAATATAACCAGGGGTTGGGTAATGGTGTAATTACACCAATTACCTGTAATTACTCAGTGAAATTTCATGTAATGGAGTAAATTAGGGGTAATAACAGATAAATTAGGGGTATTATAATAGGGGGGAAAGGGTAAAGGTGTAATGGGTTTATGACATGTAATTTCATGTTATTCTCCCCCACTTTTTTTCCTGAGTAAACATAGGGCTCGGTAAGAAACAGTTTGCAATCGTGTGATCAGCTTCTTTGTGACGTTTTGTGTCACATCTGGCGAGTTTCGTAGGTTCGTTACTATACTTGACACAAACACACACACCAAGCCCTAGACTTCCAATCTGTTCTTGCACATCACGTGCTTTTTTGAAACTTCTGTGCTCAAACAACTGGCACGCTTAAGCTTGTTTGGTCTCGGTTCGTCACGTTCGTTGTCAATTTCATGACAGCCGGTCACCGCGAGTCACCGCCATCCTTTGCCATGAGTTGCGGTACCCTGCGGCGTGAGACCAATTGGAAAGTCGGTCTCATCTTGTTTCGAACCATCCCAGTGCAACGCTAGAACTTGCTGGGGATCTCACGGCCTGTTCACCGCATGGAGCATATGCACTCGGGTTTGGCGGATGTCCCTGCTGCGCTCAACACTACCAAGACTGCTGAGCCTCTGGAGATTGATCCGCTTCCAGAGGTTGATCCAGGAGATACCGAGATTCGAGTGTTGACGCTCAATTGTTGGTAAGTTGGTTGTGAGAACTGTTGTCATTGTCGTCTGACTTGCTGTCTCACAGGGGGTTGAAATATGTCTCCATGAACCGAGTCGAGCGAATTAGGGCGATTGGACAGGAGATTTCAGTGTCCTACTACGATATTGTTGGTCTGCAAGAGTTGTGGGTTCGGTCGGACTATGAATACATCAAGTCCAAGTTGGACCGCAAACTCCCCTACTCGAAGTACTTTTTAAGGTGAGCACACGGCCACTATAGGCCATGTTGTGGTGACACTCAAGCCACATTCGAATAGCGGTGCACTCGGAGCTGGCCTTGTGATCTTTTCTCGATTCCCAATCATCTCCACTACACTTCACCCCTACTCTCTGTGTGGTTCCCCACTCGACGTTGGTGGTGGCGACTGGTTCGTTGGCAGAGCCGTTGCCAGTGTCCTAATAGAGCACCCGCTACTGGGCGAAGTTGAAATATTCAACACGCATGTGAGTCCTCTGCATTACAGTCGCCAGTGACCTTTCCATGCCCTCGCTACAGCTTTACGCCAAAGGCGGCGAGGAACCATCCCAGCCACAGTTGGCTCATCGGCTCGTGAACGCATACGAGTTCTCTAGGCGAGTTACTATCTCGGCTTCACTCGGCCGCCA
>WSTK01000954.1:0-11641 GCA_019616945.1 Ceratobasidium sp. 414 | reverse complement strand
CCTCTACAACAACGCCAGTGGTCTGCCAAGCTTCAGTATCTTGAATTGCAAATTTCCCAGTCACACCGACCATTCCTGGACAAGGTTGGAATCCAAACAACCCAAGTGCTCACAGAAATAGAGCGAACCTAGAGCCTTTGGTTGGTGCTGTTTAAGTCCTACTTTAATGCACAAGCAGCAACTGAGATCATCTGTCCCACTTCCCGGGACTGAACCTGCTGAGCACATCAAACTATATCATGATGTATCTCCCTGGTTTTTGGTCTTACAGCCGTAAAAGTTCCGTCAGGTGTAAAGCTGGGTACTATGTATCAGGTGAGTATGTGAGATAGGGTTCTGGATGCTGCACTTGTTAACCACATGGATTGCACTCCAAATCCGTCCCACTTCCCGGGGTCCTACGGTATAACCCAAATCATTAAAAGTCATTTGAGCTCAATGATCTAGCTCAAGAACTACAACCAATAAGAGTGCATGTGCTTATAGAACAGTATTGTATGCTTACGTTCTCTCCTTTGTGGCACACAGTGGTTTAAATGCCTAGAAATAGTGTACACTCATTGGTATTAAGATATTGGGAAAGAGTTGGAGACAGAACTGGTAACTACCAGCCAAAGATTCTCACCCCAGAAACATACTGAATCCAGCATAGATGCCTCCATCCCTGCACAGTGTTGTGCATTTGCCTGATTTGTGTTAACGCGCGCCCCCCGTTTGGTCGCTCGCCCCGGGTCCTCGTTCCTCGGACCCGGGGCGGCTACTTTATCCCTTGCCTGATTACTGGCATTCATTAGATAATACCTTGCCGTGCAGCGCTTAGACTCTGGACTTTGTGTTTACAGGTGACTTGAATCACTAGGGCAGGCGATTGAATCAGTGACCGTTAATATCGCCGTGCTGCTCAGCGGCAGGGAGCTGGCTCTTATCGACCTATATGTCGCTCTGTTTAGAAATTCCGGCTGCAAGACTCTTGTGTGACTTCGGTGAAGAAGTTGCTGGCGCAGCCCTCAGACCACGGTTCAGTGAACGAAGGTGAGTGATTCAATCGATTAGCTTAGTGGAAGAGAATGAAAGATGCAACTACTTCAGAGTTCATGTGTTGATGCAGCTTTTAGTTGTTTTTATTTCGCATATACAATCATCTATCATGTGACGAGACACTATCACGTACCGAGACAGTCCAGCTCCACTTTGTAATGGAATTATAGATCTTTGTTGTAGTCAATGTACAATTCAGTTTCAGTTTGTGTGTGTGGGTGTCTTGGAGCGATTTCAATTGCCAAAATGTTAAACAATTCAATTACTGTGGAGTAATCGTCATTTACATTGACAGCTGTCTCGGTACGTGATAGTGTCTCGTTACATGATAGATGACTGTATGTGCTACTTCTATGTACTCACATTAGACACGTTGGACACGGCCACAATCTGGCTGTCAATTTGCGGTTTGAGTCCCACCGAATTACGGCCTAGAGTGCGCAATTTCCTGTCAAGTACTGGCGGAACTTGTTGTGGCCGTGCCAAATGTCCCTATGATTGCGTGTCAATATTATTATAATATTGTGGGAGAAGTATCAAACAGTTTATCTATGTAACGCTGTTGGGCCTATCCATCACAAGCAGCGCTGCCGTCACCCGTTGGGAGCAGAGTCAACCCTCTGCGTTTCCTGTTTCCCCCAGGAGGCCGCTGGTGGGGAATGTCGAAATGTCTTCCCAGACGCTCATATCGACCTTTGTTTCATGGAGCACGATATCCTCTTGAGAACACCCTTTTGGGGCGTCCGAGAGCTTCAGCTTGGTAGGAAGCTCAACTTAAATGAGAGCCTGCACTAATATAACTATCATGGTATAGGCGTTGCACCAGCCCATGGCTGTAGCACTGTGATTGTCGAGTACACACATGAGCCAGACCCATCACATTTTCGTATGCCGCGCTGTTGAGCGCCTGATCAATGCAGTTGTACAGGCAACTGTTCCACACTTTGCAGCTCTCCGCTTCCTTAATAAAACATGTCAGCGGGTGATCGGGCAACACGCGGGATGGGACGTACTTTGAGGCATGCAGCGACCGTGTGCACAGCAGTACTGACCCTTGGCGGAACTGTTGTGAGGCACGAACGTCAGCGAAGAAAAAGACGTACAACTGGAAATCACTTGCTGCCCAATTCGTGGATTACACGTCCCACACGGGTTTCCTCCATATTGGCTATAGTTCCCGAGCGGGAACGAATACCTGGGCGAATCGTAGTACGAACACCGTAACAATATTGTCGTCGAATCGTATTATAACTCCTATTATCAGGACTACGACTATCAGGTCCGAATAATGAACATCTACTCACGGTGTTGCAGTTCTTCTTGCACCCATTCGCCGCCTTGCAGTGCCAAGCCGTTTGGTTCACACATTGGTTTAAGCTTGTGCAACACTGCGTCGACGTGCAGTTATTGCATTGGCGGTCGGGTCGGGTCGGGTGCAATCGTAGGACCGATCGTGTACTGCTCCAGATGCGTGAGTGCCCAAGCATGTTATGCAATAGTGGCATTTACGGTGGGCGTGTCTAATGTCGTGGGTTTCACGACCTCGCTATCGCTGACGCAGTTCTCTTGACATCCCTGCCCATTTACTGTTAGTGTTATATAAATAGTGACTGGGGGGACGGCTTACGTTCGCATGCAAGCAAGGTGGAGAATTGAACAAATCAGGTGTGGAAGAATACATAGTACAACACTGCTTCTTCTTGTCGCACTTGCCGCAAAGCGGTACTAACTTGCTCTCAGATCATACACAGAAACAAAAAAAGGGCGCAAGTACGAGCAGTCGGGTTTGTCCCACAAAGGGCCTGAGGCAATATAGCATTTCCCTGAGCTAAGTAAACCAGGGAAGAGAGCTGGAGTGCATCGCAGCTGACATTTATTGTTTCCACTCGTCAAGCGACATTTGAACGGCGGTTGCGAGGCCAACTAATCGGTCTGGATCAGTACAATAGGTATTACTAGTTGGTGGTAGACCCACAGCAAGTGTTCGCGACGACCTGGACCAGTTTTGGATAATATTGACAGACCCGGACTAAAGGAGCAGAGGGTATCGCCGACGCCGAGGGTATTGAAGTTGAGCGAGGGGTTGACGGATTTGAGCTGCAGGTTTGTGAGAGAATTCTTTGCAACGATGTGTAAGATAGTGGTAGGCTTTGACCGACGTGAGGCCGGAGGGAACGGCAATGGGCATGCCATTACACATATCCCCAGGTACAACCTACCCACCAAAGGTAATCATGGGCATATTCAGGTCAGACAGACGTACTGCGTGGTTCCGGGTACACGCAGCGCTCGCTGCTCCGGTAGGTCTAGGCGTCGTGCAAATAACTTCCTATAACCGATCCATAAAGCACCGTGGGTCGAGTTGGACAATCACTGCTCACATTCACGTAAATATCTATGCAGCCCGAGTTGATATTCGGGTTGAGCGAAACCATACCCGCGACGGTCAATTTGAGCGAATCCGCAATAACTTGAGATCTTCCTTTTTTGCCAGTAAGCTGTTGCTAAACCATAAGCACCCGAGACGCATCAAGAAGCGGAATAAGACGTTACCTGGCAGCCTGAGCCACAGTTGTGTCGCGCCGAATCTACGCACAAAGCCTGTCCGGTTGGATGTTCGAGCACGCCGAGTTGATAGTCGGGTTGAGTACACCGAGCCAGTACCTCAATATCCCAGCCCTCACTCAATCGTATCGCACATATCCTGGTCTGAACGGTCGCAAGCCTAGTGCATGGAGTTGAGGTCGGTGCAGCACTCGAAGTAGTGGCTGTCGTGGTTGTGGCACCAGCCTTGATACGGATCAACAAGCCCGCCGAGATGGCGCACAACGACCCCAAGTTTGGGTTGTTCGGGATGATTCGATTCATGGGTGCCATTAGCGGTCGCGATTACGCTGCACGTGTCGCCTGACTTGACGGCATAGATTGGTTGGCAATTGTATTGCGAAGCGGTAAGGCGGAGCGGTTGGCCGATGGAGAGGGTGGTGCAAGACATGGAAGGGTTGTTGGTAGTACGAGATCAAGTTTGAGGACGCGATCGCTTGGCAACTGGGTGGAGCGGTGGTTAGAGTTATTAGGGCAGTCACTGCGGAGTAATGACAGGGACGTACTTGTCGCCGGACTTGACAGTATGGCTCGTCGTGCACGTGAAAGTGGAGGTAGCTCGAGGAAGAAACCGTCAGAAACGACCCGAAATTACAACAGCTAGCTTGCACCAACTGTGGAGCTCGTAGTAGTTGTAGCTATGGATCGTCATTAGAATGGTAAATCGACGTCATGGAACTAACCTGGCGCAGTAGTCGTGGTGGGTTTTGCAACACGTAGGTTTTAGCCCGGCTGAGAGTGTAACAAATCAGGCGTAGTCGTGGTAACGATGTTGCGACGCGTACCTGGATGACACAGCTACTACCGAGTTGAGGATTATTGTTGACTATGCCGTAGGTGAGACAGGCAAAATAACAAGACATATAAATCAGTGTACTCACTGAGCTGGGCCGTGTCAATCCCGTTTGCGCTTGGGATGTTGAAACATGAATCGCCCGATTTGACGGCGTAAGTTGGCAGCTGTAGGTGGAATCTTTGGTCGACGGCGCCGTCAAATCCCATCTTAGCGTTTAGGATGTGAACTCACCAATGAGACATAACGATTGGCTAGTGCTCAACGCGTTGCAGTTTAAAGACGGGTTGAGTTTCGTGAGTTGATAGGAGCTGGTACTATTCTTCTGAGGAATGCTTGTGCAGGTGTCGCCACTCACGACCTGGATGATGTTAAGGACAAGCGAGGCCGAGTGTAAACTAGAGAGCTTGCCGAGTAAGTCTTTGTACATTCAGCATTAGCAGCTACAGAGGGTAATGCCAGTCATATTACGAAACAGAGGACGATGGAGACGAGGTGGCCCAACCGGCACGAACGGGACTGGATCGAACCGCTCAGAAGCAACAATGAAACCAAGCGCTACGGCAATCCAACCAAATACCATAATACCCGTCGCAAAGGGGGTCGCCCAGTTCGTCTCAACCGCCGGAGGTTGATACTCGAAGGTGGTGGTCGAGAGCTTAGGGCTGAACCTAAACCTAACCTGGTACGACCCTGACTCGGCTATCACCAGAACAACTCAATCAGGACCCCAGAAACCTTCTCGCCTGTAGATCCATCACCACAGGCACACAGGGGCAACTGCAACTCGGGCCTCGGCGAGGAGTCAGAAACCCTCCCTCTTGACCTCCTTCCTGGACATATTGCTCGAGAGTGCCTCGACGTTGCTCGCGCTTGTGCCTGCTGCGCTGGCCCAAGGCGATGAGTTCGTTCCACTCGTTCGTAATAGCTCCTCATCTATATATGTCCTAGGCATGTGCGGCTCACAAGCCAAAGGCGCGCTCTGCTCAGACAAACGGGCGAGCCGTTTCGTTCATCGGCGTAACTCCTACTAACGCGTTTTTCGACCAGTGCTGCGGCCAATATGTTAATATTGCCTGACGTCTAAACGATGTCAAAACTGCTGCGTGCGACTCGCCTCTCTCTTTGATGGGTGTTGTTCCCTTACCCTTGACAGATCAACGATGGTCCACCGCCCCGCTGGCGGGACCAAAGGCTCCTACGATCGACACATCCAAGTTGTTCAAGCCTCCGGCTGGAACGCTCAACAACGACAACAAGCGACCCCCTGCTCTACCCTTTCCCGCTTTCTAATCCACACCTGTCTAGGAAACTCGTCGGATACTTCTCTAACTGGGCTCAGTGCCGTGGTCTCGACTCTTCAACTCCCACCTGCCACGACGATTCCTCTTTCGTAAGTTTCTACCCCTGTTCAAATCACGTCTCTCCTAATACGTCCCACAGCTCCCGGAGCACGTTAATCCCTACCTCTACACCCACGTCAACTATTCGTTCGTTTTCATGGCCGAGAATTACATCATCATCCCCCACGAATACGACGATGAGGATCTCTCGCTCCGGATGAACCGTTGGATCAAGAAGCTCAACCCTAGCTTCACGACCTCATACTCTGTGGGCGGATGGTCCATGAGTGATGATACGTCATTTGTTCCTTTTTATTTCATGCCATTTTCAGACTAATTTTTCATTGGATGATCACGCGCATCGCAGTACACGGGCGGAGTCGACTACTCCCCATTTTTCTCGCGTATGCCTTCCTCCGCTGCGAACCGCAAGGTGTTTGTCGACTCGGTGTCCCCCATCATCGCCTTGTTCGTCAACCAGGGAGTCTTCCCTACGTACTGGGATTAATCACTATGAGAGGCGAGCATTGCTTACTAGGCGGTTTCTTAGGTGCTGGTCGCGTCCGCACGCAGTGAGGCTAGCCGTCATCAGCAGCTCTGGGGTGTCGAAGTGCAAGGGGTTGCCAAGGTCAGCGGCATCGACCCTGGGGGCGAGGAGTCCAGCGATAAAGATTTCGTCCAATACGACCCCTCGACGCTCTCCACGCAAGACATCAAAGCCCAACTCGAACTCTACCTCCATGGTAGAATGCCTGCCGAAGCAGCAAACTAAGGTAGGCATCCTACTCGACCAAATATACAATTGATTAGTGGCTACATTAAGGTCGTCATGCTCTCGCAACACCCGATCGACATAGGCGGTAATCAAATGACGATCAACGGTACATACATCAGATTGAAAATGCTATCAAACCCTAAAACTGATGTTACCCAGTGCCCGAGCCCTCTCGCGCTGAGAAGAAGCGGACCCGGCAACACTAAGCCGCCAAGCACCGCAAGCACCGCAAACGTCAGCGCGTGAACATCGACGAAAACAACACCTGAATCCGCCATTCAAGATACCAGCTCGTCGGAACCCGAAATCGAACCCGAAAGCTCGACCTACATCACCCGAGATTCCAACCGACCCTCTCGCTTTGCCCCTGACCCAAGAACACGCCCCAACCGCTCAAGCCTCGACCCAAGCCCAACTCACTAGCATCCCGAACACCCTTCGACGCGCATGCCGACTGCCATGGCCGAAATTATATCTGCCTAGCGACCACCTGCTCAAAGCCAAGCCTCAACTAGGCCAGCGCCACTGAGTCAACCATCAGGCACCCAATCTCAACTTCGTAAGGCCAAGGTATGGACAGTCTCGGCTTGGCACTTTATACACCAGCCTCATTGACTGATTTCGCCCAGTCTCTTCCTCTTCGGCCTCTTCCCAGCTCTCCTGCCCGCCCCGCTCGCTACCACAAACCACGCCCTCGTAATAACGCCGAGCAAGCCTTGCAGCGCAGGGATGAGACGTCTGCCCAGGTGAACACCCTAACTAACCACGCTTCCGCCAATGCCGAAACTCTCCGCCGAGCCGCTAAGCTCCTTCGGTTAGCAAAGAGTTCAGGCAAGCTTGCTCGGACAGTGCGCGAGCGCTACCGCAGGCAGTGGCTATGGCAGCCGGCGTTGTATTGGAAGACATTGGACCGGCCCTTTCCGAGACTGAACAACTCGAGCGCGACCTAGTTCCCGACAACCAGAGGGAACTTACCTCCAAAGAGGTGGAGGAAGCGCGGGTGAGCTACCGGAATGTGGTTGGGTAAACACTGGGACATATAATTATATTGATCTCATGTTAGGTTGACAAACCAAGCGCTCGGGACCTGCATAGCTACTACCGCCAGATTGTACCCGCTGCAGAGGCACACCTCTTGGCCCACCCCCTCAAGGAGGGTCCGGTTCAGACTCGCACGACCTTCACGAACCGGGCTGGTAAGCCATAGCGTGCCACATACCAACAACAGCTGCTGCCCAACCCGCATTGCCTATGACCACGAAGATCGTGAGTAGTTTTATTCGAGTTATATTTATTTATTCTGACATATTCGTACAGCTAGTTAACAGTCTGGTTATGGGACGCGGCTGCTTCAAAGATCCCATACGACCACTAGTTCAATTTAAGCTTGGTCTTGCTTTTGTCTTGTGACTCGTGCCTCCCCTGCCCCCGTATGCTTTTTTGGTTTTCGGCACAACCCCACTGCTTGTATCCCCCACTCCCCATCTCTTCTTTCTCACGAAGTGTTGACGCTGTCGCTGCGTGTGGCAGTTGACGATTCTCACTGATACACGTGGGCTCGATTTTTACCCCTCGTCTCTGCCCTGATTACATCGGTTGTCTGCTTGATTTTGTTCATGATGTGCTTGCCGTTTTGCCGAGTAGGCTTGTTTATTCGCTACTCGGTGATGAATCGATATCAGTTTCTTGATTTTAATCTTCACACTCGATGAGCCTGGCGTGGGTTCCTCCCAAACCTCCTTTGATTTCCCCTTCCCACTCTTCCCGCCATTTCCATGCGTCCCACTCTCATCCTTCCCGCCCTCCCCACTCTTCTTGTTCTTCCTGCTCTTCCTGCTCTTCCCGCCCTTCCCATCCTTCGTCTACTTCGGCTCTTCTTCGACCACCTTCTTTGTCAACTTGCGCTGCCGCATGCTTGACCGAACTGGTTGTGCTGGCGTATCCACGAGAGCCGTAAGGCTGACACCTGACTATTTGGCCACCGTCTGGCTTGTGTTGTCATCCTTGCACACACGGCCCGGCTGCGGGCCGTAGTAGGTCGTTATCTGGACAATGTCGGAACAGTCAACAATCTGGCCAGGCGGGAACGGAGGGAACGACACCTCGTCTGAAGCAGGAGCAGGAGCAGGAGCAGGAGTGGGGGTTGGGATCGGCGCTGGAGTTGGAGCTGGAGCGAGAGCTGGGTCCAGACAGAGCGGGGTGAGGGCTGGGATAGGAGCTGCAGGGGTTGGGGCGTGACTCGGAATAGCGGATAGAGCTGTCGGAGTTTGAGCGCGAGGCACGGGGGCTGGAGCCACAGGAGCAGGGATCGGACCAGGAGCTGGAGCCATGGGACTGGAGCATGCCCCACATCGCTCGGGGGGGGGGGGGGGCGGTTAATGTACTTCCGCTCTTCGGGCTCATGGTCATGCATGAAGGACTGGACAAGGTCCGTCTGTGGAATCACCGCCTTGCGGCTGTTGATGTATGGCCGGGAGCTGCGTTCGAGGCGGGGATTATTCTCGACCCACTTGTCGCGAACGCCGAACAACCCACCCCAGCACTTTAGAATCAGTGCTCTTCAGCGCTGGGACCTGGGTATTGACCTGGTAGTAGTGGATTGCCGGTACGTTGTTTCATCGATTTATGCTTGACGTCGAGCACACTAATGAGTTGTATGGCCTAAATAATCTTAATTACTGCGACAAATCCATAGGTGTTCGTTCCTACTTACCACTGGCGTGCGAAACCCAGGATCGTTGATTAAACAGCAAGTCTTGTCACCAAGGTCAGAATGCTCTGACGACTGGAATTGAAGGGAGCCACTGGCGTTTAATTAATCCTCCATGCAGATTTTGGCAGACGCCTCGTCGGGAATTCTCGGGATGGGGCGACGAGCGCGTGGGGGCTACCGTCGAAAGTGGAGGCATCGCATCACGGCTGGGCTACGCCGCCTAATAGCGAAAGTTGATTAATTGTTCTAACGGTGGCGTGATCGGCGACTCGCATGGCTCGCTGTGACAGCTCTCGTGTGGCTGAAAATGGTTGAAAACGGTTAGATGTGGATTTTAAACACCTATCTCATCAGTGCCTATCCCGGAAACGAAACAGCCAGTTAACTCGATGTTTTGGGTTGTTCAAATAAAGACAATGGGCTGAAATTTGGTGGTGGAGACTCTGTTGTGATGTCGTTCATCTCTAGGCTACCAAAGGAACAGAGATCCCCAACACCCAACACTCCGCCCCTCCAGTCTCCGTGCCTTTGATTAAATTCGTGTGCACTTTTTTGTAATTTACCTCGGGCCATTCAACGTGGGTGGGGTATCGAGAACCGACCAAGTTATCGGCCCGCGCTATTATCAGCTAATCGTCGATTACTTACTACAATGCAGGAGAACCTACTAGCCTTCGGCGAGGTATTGTGTCGGCGCCGCAACGATCTTTAATTACCTACCCGAAGCAGATATGTGCAAGTCTAAGCCTATTTTAGTCTTCTGTTAGCCACAGGTCGGGCCTCCTTCGGCGTTTTTGTGAAACTTGGTTTGACCTGGGTTCAGTCGATCACGGGGACGCTTCAGCACACGCATTGCAGTGAAACGGTTTCGGGATGCTCTTTTGTTGATTAATGCACTCAGTTTTGCCATGAAATGTTACGGCATTGACTTAAAGCTATGGTACAATTAGGGTGATAGCGTTAGTAAGATGCCAAATTTGTAGGCTACCCCGAAACTTGCATTTCAAGTGGCGAGGTTTAGAACAGGTGTTGGAAAATTCGGCATTGTAGCAATGCGCTTCGCGGTGGCCAACACTCGGCCAACGCGCTGACACGGACCCGAGGTCATCACATTCCATCGAAGCCACATTCAGCATGTACAATGATATGAAATAATATACCGCATCTACCCCATTTTCTCGATTCTACCACCGCTAAACGCTGCACCGATCTTCGAGCCACCTAATTGAGGCAGGTGGCGGAGCTTCAGGGCAGGGCTCGAATCGGGCTGCACATTGCAGCCCCTCTTCCACAATAAACTCGATTAAACTTTATCTCCACTCCACCTCGCCACTACCTCGCCACTTAGTCCAATAATGCAAATAGGGGCTCAGATGCTCCGCATGGGCAGGAGGAAGCATCTACGACACCTAGGCTTCCAGCGCATAAACTTCAGCCGGAAAGCACAGTGTTGGGCAACGTGATGTCAGATATAAAAACAGGGAACCTTGGGCTGCAAGTCCTCATCAGGCTCCCATGTTTATTCCGGCTTTTTCTACTCCACCTTTTTTCTGTTTCAATGAGGTTCCCGAAGTTTGTCTCACTCGTCGTGGTAGTGTCGACGCTCACCCCAGCATCGGCCATAATCGACACGCTCGCCAGTGAAGGCCCATGCACAAGGAGCGTGCGTAAAGAGTGGTGAAAACTGACTGACAATGAAAGGAAAGCGTACATCGACGCCGTCAAGGTGTGTCCCTTGCCTTCTGGTCCAAACCGCACCAACTAACCAATGCTAGTGCTTGGGGAACCCGCCTCGTGGCTCAAACCTCATGCCAACGGGAGTAACCCCGGACATCCCAGTCGTCAACCCGAACTCGTCGGTGTACGATGATTTCGTGTATCTGCATATAGATTCGAACATTAAACTTCACTTTACAGCTTGTGAGTTGATTCAGCCCCATGTGACCATATCAACGTAACGGACCGGTGTGCACACTAGTGTTCCTCCCGTGGCATAGGTGGTTCCTTCCACACATTCGAAAAAGCGCTCAAGAGCAAGTGCAGCTACAAAGGAACGCTTCCATACTGGGATTGGTCAAGAGGCGTGCATCCTATGTCATCTCTTGATCAATTGAAACTAATCCAGGTAATCATTATATGCGAGCAGCGGTATCCTCAATTCACCAGTCTTCAACTTGAGCTCGACACACGGACTCGGTACATTTGGAACTGACCCAGCCAACAACTATACCGTCACAGATGGCGCATTTGCCAATGTCACGCGCGCATATCCATCTCTTTAACAACACCGTAAGCATTGCTCATTCTCACTCGCTCCTGTCAGTCGTGAACTCACGTGCGATTATAGCCCTTTGAAGCCAAAGTTTTTCCCTTTG
>WSTK01000953.1:0-11661 GCA_019616945.1 Ceratobasidium sp. 414 | reverse complement strand
GTGTGTCGTCGAACACGTTGACCCTGAGGATTCTCAGCCGACAGAGAGCGCACTGGAATTGCTAGACAAACTCAACCGATCCAATCTCGGTGATATCGCGACGACAAAAGTTGCCCTCTTATTAAAATGCCAGAGGAGAGGCACCTGGATGCGACAGCTTTTGGGGGCGTGCAACAACAGCTGGGCGACAGACCCCGCCGTCATCACGGTTGTGTTGACATTGGGTGATTATTTTTGTGGAATCTTTATCGACCAGTCGTTCTTGGAGTGTAACCCGAGCGAGGTCTTTCCCATGGTTGTGGAGGTTATCATGAATGCGATTCACCTCTAATTGTCCACCTTTCCTATTACCATTCTCAATATCATTTTCATCTATATATGCGTAGCATCGTACTATTCTATGTATGCATAAAACTATTCCGCTCTGTTGTAGCTACATTATCTACGCTCACTGCTGAAAGGGCCAAGAATGTCCTATTAAATTTAAGCCGTGGCTACTTTGCCGCTCGTCACGCGACAATTCGGCTTTCTTCGACTTTGATCTACAACGGTCACCACGGCATACAGTAAGTATCATAACCTCTGCTGGGAGCCAGTAAGATAAGCCAGTTGAATACTCCAGTATAACCGTAATGACACGAACGCCAGGTCAACTTGGGATACGATATGACAGGAACATGTACACACTACCCGCCGCTTCTTGATCGCGTGTTGGCCTACACTGGCGAATCTGTTCACCAGTCGCCCCCAGCTCTGCTGAACCTCACCGATTCACTTGACGCTCATAGAGATTCAAAGGCCTAATATAATACAATTATTGCGTTTGTGGACCATACCCACGAAGCTTTTCCGCAAACGCCCAATTCGTCGGCGCCTCAATCGAATCCGAAATCTTCACACCTTGTTCCGTCACTGTCGCAATTTGGAACTACCACCAGTACTACTATCTCCTCTTTTGACAACCGAAACTAGGATAACGCAACGCACCTTGTTCAAGCTCCGTGCGTCACGGTAGAACAAGACTTTCATGCACTCGACTAACAACTCGTGTCCCTCTTCCTCTGTCAATGTTGTCTCGCGACCTTCGACGGCTTTGCGCAGGAGCGGGATGGCGATCATGGAACCGTAACCTGTCGCGATGGTCGAGACGGAGTAGGTCGTGCCTAGCAGATCGACGTAGCCGAGGAATCTGCGCCGCGCCTCTGGTGAGTTGATGCCCGCACGAAGAGGAGGCAAGGGAAAGGAGAGCTTACGGCTTCTTATCCTTGTAGCATGTATTGGCTAAAATCACAACCGAGGTCGCACGAGACCATGGGGATGAGAGCATCACAATGTGGAACTCGCATTGGCGTGTCGCTTTGCCCACGACTTTGTTCATTCCCCAAAGCACAGCGCACTCTGGCTCTGGTGATAACATGGCCGCCCGTCATTCTATCTGGGGGCCTGAACTGACGGAATATTCTCAGCAAAGGTTTGACCCCCGGATATCAACAATCTCGAGTAGGGCTATTGCAGAATTTCGCGACTTGTATGGCGTCCCTCTCCTAGCTGGTCTAGAGAACTTTTTGTGTCAGGCTAGCCTCGGAGAATTCAAACCTGGTTCCCCAAATATCCAGCTTGAAATGGCGATGCAAATATTACGGACGTACGTAACCAGAAATCAGTGCAAGGCGAGTGCCGCGCACGACCCATTTAACCTTCGATTTTTTTTTGCCAATATACCGAACATCATCCCAGGTATTCTCCCATTATTACGGATTCCTCTGCGTCCGGTATATCCTCCACATCATATGTCTCAATATCCTTGCGGAGACGGAGGTTCTGGTTGGTTTCCTTGGATCTTTGGGCTCTCAAATCAATTACCGCGAACTCACTCGGGCCACGGCTGTTGAGGCATTGGAGGTAGTGGGCCGAGCATCAACGGCTGTAGAGTCTCTTGAAAAGTTTTACCAGATTTTTTCTCGCCCCAGTTTCTCCGTAGACACCAACGCAGATATAGCCGATATGCCGTTCCTATCTCGCACACTTTGGGAAGATCGAAGCTCGTTTTTTGGACTCTGCGGCCGTGGTTATCTCCCTGGATCCGCTCTGCTCCTTCTTGCTATATTCAAGCTGTTACCAACTCAACCACCAAGCCAGTAAGCCGAGTCATACCCGGGCCGGTCTTTGGTTAACTATGCCCTCCTTAAAAAGATTCTCCCAAGGTTGTTTCTTTCTAGAAGATCTATATCTCCGATTGTACTTGGTTGGCTCTAACCGGGACCGGCAGGTGTTGGGGCTCGTGTACCTGTCCATTGTCGATCACTCTATCCGGTTGGAAGACCTAGGTAAAACCTTTTATGGTCCACAAGATAGCCGGGCGGTTTCACAAGCCTTTTCTGGCTTGCTTCTTGCATTCCAGCAAGACATGTCAAACGCTCAGACGTTGCCCGTGGATATAGCCAAGTTCTTGTGCGATTTTACGGTGAAGCTGGTCGGCATCGCCAAGTCTGCAACCCTTGAAGAAATATCCCGAGTTCTGTACCACGCTTTTCAATACTTGTGGCTAATGTTCGACTGCCGTAGCGAAATACCTGTAGGCGTTCAAGGTAGACTTCGGCTCTTTGCAACAGAGCTCTTCGGGTTCATTTGGTGAATTTATCTTGGGAGAAAACAATGAGGCTAATCACTGACGCTGGAACCTCCCAATTTAGCGGTGTTTACGCCAGCTATAAAGTGTTGCAAGGTACTCGACACCATTTTGCGCAGCTGCTTGCAAGTGTTGAAATCGTGAATCTTACTGGACGCGTTTTACTTGTGTCAACGCAGCCAGGTAGGGCGAATTCCCGTGCTTGATCCGCAGGAGTATGTTGATCATATCTCCAACAAGGAATTGAATTCCAGGATATTGGGGCGCTGGAGCAACTCGTTGGGGTAATTCCTAGCATGGCAACGGTCATCCACGAGTGTGAGACTGTCGCCCCCGAGCTCTTTCACGACGCAAGAGCCGATTGGATCAAAATTCTTGATCATCTGAGCGTGCTTATGGTGAATCTAATGGGGACGATACCACGATCGACTTTCGGACGCCTTGAGCATATTCTCAAGGTTTGGTCCCTCATTGGGAACTCGCTCGGAAACCCTACTACGCCTCCGCGACTGTGCGCTTACCCTCGCTGTTTTCCAATCCCCAAAAACGACATAATCGAAGCCAGATATCTCTGTGCGAGATGTGGCAAGGCTGTATACTGTGGTTTCAAGTGCCAGAGTGGGTAAGTGTCGCCTTGCCAATCAATTATTGCCCATCATTTTAATTGTCGCCATCCGTGGGGTTGTTTCAGCCATTGGGGTCTCTCAACCTCGCAGTCGCATCGACTAGAGTGTAGTTACCCAGCGAACGGAAAATATGAAGAGAGAATACGAGGTTAGTGATTGAAGAATCGCCAAACCGAACTCGGTGGTACAGTTTCAGAGGCTCGCTGAACATTGCGGGGGTTTGAACGGGTAATATCATGCTTGCTCTACATATCACAAAGTATCGGGTCATTAGCCCCCGTCAGAATTGGCGGGAGAAATCAGCTTGAAAGTGGATATCCCATGAGTTCTAAGATATTGGGAATCCCGCCCTGATTTATCATAGGAATTTGGATCCAGCGTGTATCCGTACCCTAAAGCAAATATGTGCACCTCTTCAGGGGCTCAATGGTTGGTGCACAAGTCCCCATCCATTTCTCATAGTTCTTGGAATAATAGTCGTGAGCCCCCTTAGGCTTTCTTCGGGTCTATTGAGGGCTCAAGGCATCGTAGTTAAGTTAAATTACAAGGACCGTAAGTACTGTACACGGATAGGGGTTAATCAAAACTAATGTAATCGAACCTGCGCCTCGTCGATCCGTCGGATGTCCAGGGGACCCTTTCCCTTAATCTCACATACCTCATACATCTCCAGGATTTCGCCTCCCGGGGCGTTCAATTCTGACTGTCCCTATTGGACAAGCCACTTCGCAGAAGTATGTTAAGACAGTACAAAGTCTCTAACCATCATCATGATAATTCTTGTAATTTACACGAACGAAGTGAGACCAACTTCATGCTGACATCAAGGGTCTCCCGAAAGCTCTATTTAAGCGGCCGTGCAGCAGGATAGCGACTGGAATAACAGCGACAATGTCGAGGACGGGTATCGTGTATGCAATTAGGCTCTTCCGGCTATGTTCGCAAACCGGCACACGACGAATTTCTAGGCACCAGCGCCGGTATTACGTAAGCTGACCCCGGGCCGGATCCACGCGAAATGATCCGTAGTTATGACAAGCCAGACATCACAGTGCAAAGATCATTTTATTGAAGCTCTCCCCGACTACAACCAGTGTCGAAGACTCTATGAGACGGGTCCAACAAATTACACGGATTCTGAAGGTGTCGAAGCGAGTGTAAGCGAACGGGCGGGAAAAACCGGAACCATGAGCACTCACGCTGGAGGAGAGCATTCATCTTGTTGACCTTTGACGAGACGCTCAAATCGATAGTTTTGTCCCCAAAGTCAACGAGGAGGCCACCCAAGATGGATGGGTTGACCTGATGGGAGAGATTAACCCTGATCGACGTATTTAACCGATGAACGCACCTTGTTCGTCACCCGAACACTCTTGGCCTGAGACGCAGCCTGACTCGTCTTGAGCGTCGTCTCAAGCTTGGACAGCAAACTCTTCTCAAGAGGCGCAGCGCTTGTAATAACGACCTCCAGCTCGCCCTTGTACTTGCTCAGCAACTCGTTGAAGCTGTCGATGACACCCGTAGTCTCCCCAAGACGACCATTTTCAGAAAGGACCTCGAACAAGTTACGAGTGATCGGCGAGACTGGCTCCTTGGAACCCTTGGGGGCCGCCGCAGCGAAGATCGCGTCAAGGCCGTTCTTGCGATCCGCGGCGGAGAGGGTCGGGTTAGTGACAAATGCAGAGAGGGCAGGGGTGTCACCGAGCGTCGTCTTGATCGCGGCGAGCTCGGTCTGGACCTTGTTAAGTGCCGTCTGGTTCTTGGACGCTGCGCCGAAGAGAGCGGCGGCGTATTTGGACGCGATCATCGAGGCATTCCGCTGCTGCCTAAACCACATCAGCCAAAGACTGTATCTAGGACTATTCACTCACTGGAGCGGAGCGCGGGCTGCAGCGGCGGCGACACGGCGGGCAGCGAGCATGGTGCTGGGTGAGAGAATTGAAGTGGCTGTGCAGTCACGTGTGTAGGTGTTTGCTGCGTTGTGGCGCGAAATTTGCCCTAGTCATACCAACCACCAGCCGCCATGTCGCGTTTCTTCCGCGCAGGCAATGACTCGAGCGACTCCGAGTCCAGCAGCTCCGAGGAGGAAGAGCTGCTCTCTGACGACGAGTCTGGTTCGGAGGCCCCCGCTCAAGCTGCCCCTCAGCGGCCGATGGCTCGATTCTTGAGGAAAGAAGGCGCGAGTAGCAGCAGTAGCAGCAGCGACAGTGATAGCGACGACGACGATGATGACAGCGATGCAAGCGATAAACCCAAGAAAAAGAAGAAGGATATTTACCCTGGGAGCGATTCTGGTAGCGAAAACGAGGGCCCTCGTACCGTGAAGAGCGCATTCCAGCGGCGCGTGGAAGAAATGCAGGCTGTTGAAACCGCAATTGATAATGCGCTCAAGATCAACGATTGGAATGCCATCAACAATGGTAAGCTCACTCGCGCCCAGCCGTGAGCTTGATCTTACCAATATATCCTCAGAATTCGACAAGCTCGGCCGTGTAGTCCAGCGCCAGACGAACCTCAACGATCCTGTCCCCTCTTTATTCATCAAACTCCTCAAGTCTCTCGAATCCAGCATTTCCGAGGCGCAAACGCATGAAAAGACTGTCGCCAAAAAGATGAACGCTACCAACGCTCGTGCACTCACCAGCGTCAAACAAAAGATTCGTCGTGCCTCTAAAGAGCACGAGACGGCAATCAAGTCTTACGAGGAGAATCCCGAGGTGTACGAGGCGGCCGAGAACCGCGAGCCAGTGATCGCACCGTCTGGACCTAAGAAAAAGAAGGTCCGCGTGGAGGATGAGAGTGAGGAGGAAGAGGGCGACACGTTCCAGACTGTCGGCCGGAGCGGCAAGACGATGACGTTCAGTACCGAAGCGTTGTTCAAGAACTTGCAGGAGATCCAGGAGGCTCGTGGTCGCAAGGTATGTTTCTTTTTTGGCAGTCACTCGAGCCAATATTGATGGCGACTCAGAATACCGATCGCAATGCGCAAATGCACCTGCTCGAGCAAATCACTCCCACTGCTGTCTCTCCCTATGGCAAAATCCGTGTGCTCCTGGCTATCATCTCGGCTCGATTCGACTACAACCCAACTGCCTCCTTCATGCCCATCGACCTCTGGCAAAAGGCCCTCAAGGAAATCAACTCACTCATCAATCTGCTCCTCACCGAGCCTCTTTATCTCGTCGCCGAAACTACAGATGACTATGACGAACTCGTCGAACGCCTCCCGACGGACGGCAAGCCGCTTATCGTGCGGGGCAGTATCGTGGCGAGTGTCGAACGTCTCGAAGACGAGTTTAACAGGAGTTTGTTAAGTATCGATCCCCACGGAACGGAGTATGTCGAGAGGCTAAAGGACGAGCCCGGGCTATATGCGTTGACCTGTCTGGCTCAACGTTACTTTGAGGAACGCAACCAGGAAGAGGCGACGCATCGTGTGGTGATCAAGCGTCTGGAACATGTATACTGCAAGGTGCGTGCTCTGAATATTTACTTTCATTTTATTAACCCGTTTATACCAGCCCGACGCCGTCATTCAACACTTCGAATCCAGCCTTCCCGATGCACCCTCTCCACTTCCACCAACCTCTGAACTTATCGCCTCCCTTGCGACAAAACTCTACAAATCCCCCTCTCCGCTCCTCCGCACCCGCACCATGCTCGCCCACATCTACCACACCGGCCTGCAAAACGACTTCCCTCGGGCACGTGACATGCTCCTGATGTCCCACGTCCAAGAGTCCATCGGAAGCGCCGACGCACAGACTCAGATCTTGTTCAACCGTGCTGTCGTCCAGCTTGGCCTAAGTGCGTTCCGGTGCGGGATGATCAAAGAAGCGCATGGAGTCCTCGGAGACATTTTCGCGTCGCAGCGCGTCAAGGAACTCCTTGCGCAAGGTACAGGCCCGCGTGGGGGTGAAGCACCAACCGTCGCACGCGTCTTGCTCCCGTTCCATGTGCATATCAACACCGAACTGGCGGAAGCGGTATTCTTGGTGTCGTGCATGCTCGTAGAGGCACCTCTTATTGCATCTGAGCAGACCAAGGCCGTGAGCAAGCCGTTTAGGCGATTACTGGAGTTTGCCGATCGTCAGGCGTTTGCTGGCCCGCCGGAGAGTACGAGGGATTGCGTGGTGCAGGCGACACGGGCTCTGCTGGCTGGCGAGTGGGAGCGGTGTAAGGAGTTGATTCTGGGGATCAAGATTTGGGGGTTGATGGGTGCGGAGAGCGAGAAGGTGAAGGAGATGTTGGGAGTGTGAGTGTTTTTTCCACGCATATATCCGGTTCGATGACTAATATATGTCATTTAGGAGGATCCAAGAAGAGTCGCTGAGGACCTACCTTTTCACCTACTCTGCCCACTATGCCTCCCTCTCTCTCCCCTTCCTCGCTCGCACATTCTCCCTGACTCTACCCCAAACAACTTCCATCGTATCCCGCATGATCTGGACCGACGAACTTGCCGCATCCCTCGATAGCGCTGCCAACGCCGTCGTCTTCCGCCGGACTGAAGTCAACAGAACCCAAGCTTCCGCCCTAGCTCTCGCCGAACGCGCAGCGGGCCTAGTCGAAATGACCGAGAAAGCGCTCGATATACGTGTTGGTGGACGAGAAGGTGGTGGATGGGGTGACCGAGGGGATCGCGAGGCGGGTGCGGGTGGAGCTGGAGGCGCTGGCGGTGCGGGTGGCGGAGAGAGGAGACGGGGTGGTCAAGGACGGCCGAGGGGTGGTGGGGGAGGCGGACGGGGTGGGCGGTTTGCGCAAGGATTGGGAAGTCGGATGGGTGGGTCGGGCGTGAGGGCGTGAAGTGAGGATTCGAGCATTTGGTGAACGATTATGAATTGATATTCGCTTTGATATTCGGAATATGCTATCTGAACAAATGCAACGCATCAGCGAGGCAACTTGACAAATCTCGGGACATACAGAATGGGAGGAACCCCAAAGCAACACAAAGCTATGCACTCCAAATCGACGACCAATGACCTCAACGCATGTTGCATATGCGAGAATTCGCCCTTGCCCCCCGCCCAGACGTCCCGCCTATCCTAGCGTGCCTTTGACACGTGGTGCGCCGTCCCTCCGACTGACACACAACACTTGATCCCTCCAACGGTCAGCCAGATCCCAAATTGAATGCGCCGTCAGCATGCGGCGCGTCCCGTGTGCTCGCATCCAGCCCCACCCCTAAGCCGGCAAGGCGGCCGCCCCACAGCGATCTCGACATACCCAACGCGCTGAGTGTGCGCCAATGTCCCTCTCCCGGCTGTAGCAGACGGCCTGATCAACCCAATGAGCGTTGAGCCCACAGGATGCCTGCTATTGCTCCGTCCTCGGCGACCCCTTCGACCTGGGTATTGCCGACGTCACACAGTGTATGCCCTATTCTTCTGTCTGACCCCCGACACTTCGCCTAGATCCCGTTGTGAAGAACCTCGAGCCTGTCCAACGCACGAGCGCACCTGATCCTCCAACAGCACGTTAACGTACCCCTGCGCGACTTATCTTTTCGGCTGGCTGCGGAGACACCCTCAAATTGCTCATGAGAGCTTCCCGATGGCACATATAGAGTTATCGCTACTCGTTGTTCGTGAGAGATCCTTCATTTCGCACCACGCACTTTCGACGTGGGGCTACTTCTGATGGTGCTTCAGAGGGCGGAGCTTGAAGTAATAGGGGGCGAGATTATCGCGCTACCATTTTTAGAGCGCCCTTCACTTTCAATCCAGACCTGTCGGTTTACCTCGGCCGCTCTTGCACTCTGGACCGGTCTCACCCCTCACGCCTCATCTGTGTACGTTCCGTTCTGTGGGCGATTGAAGCAACGCAACCCCGTATTTCCTTGTATGATTCTGGACGCTCAGCAGGTCGCCGCCATAAATTGCCCCGCCATCCACCCTACCCCATACGAGCAAAGGTTTCTCGTCTCCACAACCGTTTGGAATCACGACCATTATAACTATCATGTCTGACCGGCCTGGTGACGATATACGCGATGGCATCTATTATTTCATAGCTTCGTCTCATGGTCAACCTCACGGAATTCATGATCAAGTTGAACAGGCGGTTACCGCTGGCTCCAAATCTGGAGATCCCCTCACGGTGGAGGTGCATGAATCGTCAAATTACAAGCGCCAACAGGTCGGTCGCTTGTGTTTCTCCCACTGATTCAGTACCGTTTACGTTTACGTTTACGTTTGCATTTACAGTGGAAAGTAAAAAAGGTTCCCAACACTTACCACCGTTTCCACATTGAAAGTGTGTCATCTCCGGGAAACTGGATCGGGTTCGAAAAGATGGCAGAGGGGGAATTGTTCAACATATCTCCCACGAAGCAAGAAATCGCCCTGTATTACCATCCGGACGAACACGGTGATTGGATGTGAGTGATTAGGGGAATGAGTGTTAGAAGTCTAACCCAGCTTGTCTTTGTGAAGGTTGAGGATCGACCACAAAGACCCCAAGCCACTGGTGATCGCAATAGACCCTCCGGTGAATATGGTACATAGTGAATTGCCTAATTCCCACCACCGGGCTGACCAAGCGTGGGCACACAGGCGGGTTCATTTACAGAACCGTATGTTCCGATGGGGTTCTTCGATTCTGAAGAGGTTCTTGTGGGTTTGCACATGCTCCTGAGGGAGGTGACGGCCTGAAACATGGCTGCTCTTGTGTAATAATTAGGCACCGGGATGAGCTCAACGTGTTGGCCCGGTACCTCACGCTGTTTGTTGGATTTGCAGGGATTGAAAACATTTGTACACCCATTATTTTACTCACGCCCACACGTCCAAAAATTCGTCGCCCAGAAGCTTGTAGTATCCCCCCTCGGCAAAAAGCCTTGATTCGGAGCTTGAGAGTAGGGGTACGGGGTGAATTGATTGGTCAAGAGCAGTTGCAGGTGGGCATATATTTTCATGAACAAACAGCTCCTAGGTGCCAAAATTGCGATCTCAGCAAAAAAAGTGGGGTAAAATAGCAAGTAATTGGGGCAAATTATAACATTAACCCATTAACTATCCCCCCACTATAATTTGCTGTAATGATCCCTAATTAAGTGTAATTGTTGTGTAATTTGGTGTAAATTACACCATTACACCATTAACTACCCCTGTTTATAATCACACCCACAGTTCTCGCAGGGATAGGGCTTGCTGTAACGGAGCTGCACAGGACCTTCAGTACGTGGATTAGATGGAACGGTTAGACTTACCCGGTTCGCCTATATAAGGCCCGGATGCGATCCCCTGTACCCATCTTTCATTATCTACTGAGAATTTACTTGTGTTACGGATTGTTCTCTCTCGCCGACCCAGTCGGCAAGCGCGATCCATTAGCATATAGTAAGTTCGCATACGCGAGACTTACATTTTTGAACATACTAAAAATCACAAACCGGTGAGCACCGCTCACTAAAGAAAAAGTTTTACTAACCTCTCCGATTCACCGTGCAACGGGTTGGCCTCCGTTGTGCACTCTCTCTTCAACCTAACCCAAACGATCGTTAACACTTACCAGTATGAGCAGGAACTTACGTAGCGGTCGTCAGTATGATCCGCTAGTCGTCCCCGTAGCCCCAAGGCGCCGTACGTGCGCATACAACCGGGCCGTAGACGAGGAGACCGAGACTGGTAAGCAGAGTAACAAAGAAACTAGCATGCTCACCTTCGGTTCTGTTAAGCCCGAGGATGCCCCAGCCCCCCGTGGGGTCGGGATGAGGCGCGCAGTCGCCTGCGGGGGGGTTAACGGTGTCAAAATCTCGCCCACCTTATACCTGGCAACGTATGGGCGCCCGCTGCCCATGTTGTGAGCTGTTGTACAGCCCCCAACTTTTCTTTTTGCTCGGGCGCCTCCGGCCCCCTTTTGTCTCATGGCTTGGCACTGCTTCGGAGTTGACTCGTCTGGGAATGGCGATCGACTCACACCTGTACATATGATTCGTCTGGTTGACTCGCCTTGGAATGGCGGTTAACTTAGTTAGATGACTCACCTGTACTAGGCGTAGTATATAGAGAGCAGAGAACAAGTCTGGTATCCCCAGCTTGTTCTCGCCTTGTCCCACTTCACCTTCGCACTAAGGGGTTAGCAACCTTCTTACTAAGGTTTCCTCCAAGGGTCTCGTGGCTTAAAGGTACTTAGCCACTTGACCAACTTTTCGCATCTCGTGGCACATTGCCTCCAAGTCAAGTAACCTTTCATGGCTTAACTATAAGCCTTCTACGTCGTGTCCGTCTATCATTCCAGGTCTACGAGGACTCCCGTCCTACCCCATCACGTCTAAAGTCACCTCCGCATCACACTAGTGACTCTACAGCGAAGGCTCGTAACAGCCCATCCGCGATAGCCGGTTGATAACTTCCGCTGCTGAAAGCGATGCCCGCGTCAACGCGGATGCCTCCAAGGAAC
>WSTK01000952.1:0-11687 GCA_019616945.1 Ceratobasidium sp. 414 | reverse complement strand
CATAAACCCTCTAAACCCTTTCATAGCACTAAATTGAACTCTTTTCACCTGAATGAAAGTTGACCCTTTTTTCTGACATAGGTATCCCCGGAATGAGAACATACACTCGCATGTATGCAGGTCACGGGCCCCGCTAATAATGCATACTTTCCATAGGCCAGCAAAACAGCAATGCGTGGGTACCCCTTCAGCGAATAGGATCTTATGCACTCAGCTCTTGGAATAGATCGCTCGTGCACAGCCCTGCCGAAGCTTATGCTTGACCATTCTTAGAAGTATGAAAATGCTTGAAATTACATTTGTGTTCAGGACGGTTTGCATAACAAAAAGCAAAGATCAGTATACGCTATACTACATTCCCAACGTATCTCGTGTGTTCATCCAAATCTCAGTCATCGCGTTCTCAATATCGTTACGAACTTCAGCCAAAAAACCGAACCCTGAATTCTGCACCATGAGACAGTGCGCCTCGATGCGTTGATGGATCATGTCCTGAAACGACAGAAACGCAGGTTCATTTGCCCTGCGCATCCTAAGTGCGTCATCAGAGTCCTTCGGGAGTTTATGCTCCTGTATTGACTACCAATCAACAATTCAATACGATCACACGATTTCAATAGTGTACTTAACTCACCGCTCTCCCAGTTGTTAACCGAGCAGGGTCCAAGTCCGGCACAAGTTTGGACAGACATGAGGCAGCAGCTTGGGCTAGGGGGAGTGAGTAGGGTTCACCCAGTTGTGTGATTAACCTAAACTCCTTTATCCATCCTAGCTGGTGCCTGTCTCGTAAGAATTCCCAAGAGCTATGGTCAAGTTCACGTTGACGCCGCCGATTAATTCCATATGAACCTCGTACAAGTTTAGCCGGCACATTTCCCTCTGCTGGCCATTCCTTTCTCCAATGCTCGTCCCATGCTCTTCTCCAATCCTTGCGAACGGAGTCATTTGGGTCCACTCTGAGGGCAGCTGCGGCTGCTCCCTCCAACGCGTTTTTTATAACTTCATATTCCCCAGGTTCATAGGTGCGAGTGGTGAATAGTGCACCGAGGTTTAGGTAGTGACGTCTGTTGATACGCATCCGACCGCGCACATACAGTGCGTGTTTTCCTGCAACCTCAGTAATGGCGTTTTCTACTGCGGCATGTATTAATTCGCATATTGCGGATTTTATTCTGGACCGCAACAGAGAACTTTCGATGATAGGAGCCACTACGTCCCCGATTTTGGAGACCTCTTGGTATAGTGCCTCGCCAAATGGGGAGCGGTTAGCCTCAACCATGGGGATGCGCCAGCGGCCCCTGTGCAGAGAACCAAGAACACCCTGCCGTAGGGTATTGAGAATACGTGTTGGGTGGTGATAGTAGGAGGCAAGCCCATCAAGAGTCCATGGCGCTGAGCGGTGAGCATAATAGTAGGAGGCAAGTGCATCAAGAGTGGATCGTGTGACTTCATTCCATCGCTCGCTGATCATGCTCCAGTCAGTGACGCAACGAGCGGTTATCAGTACTACCGTCCAGCAAACGAAGTAGCAGTTGAAGCGGGTGAGGGTGTATCTCCTCGATCTTGGGTTCGATTTAAGGGAGAAGAATATTGCCAAAATGAGCAACAAGTCTTGGCCTTCTGGGAAGTCTATGTTCAAAAGAAGTTCCGATTCATTCTCGATCGCAGCGAACCCAGCTTCGGAGCAGTGAAAAACCTGTACCGTGTCTTCAGCGGTAGTACCTTCGTCTTTAACAGCATGAACACGCAGGTCTTGCTTTGCTCTTCTGTCAAACCTACAGCGGGTCCCATTGTCTAGTTGGATAACAATGAACTCGTGACGAAAGGCCCCTGTCAGATCTTTCCGGCACTCGAGATGCAAGAACTTCGTGGTCGGTTGACTTTTATACCATTCGTGAATAGGTCCTGCTCGCCAGCCAGACGAAAAATCCATCAGGATAGGTTCTTGAACTCTTAAGACTGCTGTGGAATTGTACGATTTGTTGGAAGGCATGGCCATGGAGCGCGCTGAAGGAGCAATTACATGGACCACTGACGATGTTATTAAGTGTGTAGAACTTAGATGGCCCCTAAGAGATTGGTGTAAGCCCAAGGCGCTTGGCTTGGGAGCTCCAAGTCGAGGGATTTGGGAAGATTGGACGGACATGCTAATAGGGCTGCGCGCAGGCCCCGTTAGTGTGCGAGAAAATGGATCGGTAAAGTGAAATGCGGTACAAGCTCGTCCCGGTGAGGCTAACGAGGGAGACGGGTAAGACCGCTTTATATGTCAATCACGAAGTGTGATGGGCGATCAAGTTGCACAGTCTAGCCGACGATCGCCAGTTGTCGCACAGCTTCCCCAGCTCCTTCAAGTTAGAATTCCATCACACAATACTACAGCACGAGTGTGAATGTCGTTGACTATACCACTTTTATTGAATCCAGCCCTCTAGCCTCTTCGGGCGTCAGGAAAATGGCCCCCTTCCAGCGGGGTGCTCCAAGAGCAAGGGGGGCATAGAAACTAAGCGCTGGACGTGGGCTTGGATGCAGTTCATTGATCCGCACCCATACAAGGCAGACTTTGCCACCCCGTATAAGTTCAGCCATATCCAAGGGTGGGTGGGCCTGCTTGGCCGCGTTGGCCCCCACGATCAGTGCTTGGTTTCTGCGCCCCCCTTGTCCACGAGGCACCAGTGAGCCTTCCCGGTGCTCATCGGTTCTAGCAGCAACCCCCGTCCCACGCTTACCTCATACGATGAGCGGGGAGGGCCCGTATTGGGGAGCATTGCCTTTCAGAATCTACCAATCGTAAATGTACTCACCGGAGAGCTCTTGTTATGACTACGTCTCGCGATTTCGGGAACCGCCTGGCTCTCGGAAGGCTTTCGGGGGTCTCTCCCTCATGAACGCACTCTAATTTGCATCGACCAATCCCTCTGGCGTCAGCATGTCAAAACCCCTATAAGCAAGCGGGACTTCTTTGACCTTGGGTTTCAGTTCAGGATGTGTCGGCCACCTGTCTTCAACCACGTACCGCAATGACAAAGACCTAGAAGAGCAATTTGTAACGACTGGGTGGTATGTAAGACCAGCACGTACCTAATTTATTTGCACATGTATGCGGGGCTAGACTTCTTACAAGGGGCCGGCTAGAATTGGAGCACTAGGCGGTGTGGAAGTATTACATTAGTAAGGGGAACGATTTAGATTAAATACATGATGGCGAAAAGAGAAAGCGAAATACAGATGTAGTGAAGGGAAGACGGAACAGGAGGTGATATATAGGGGTTACCAAACGCCCTACGGGGCTGTGAGCGAGCAGAAAATCCGACCAGTCGTGTATGTATGCGGTCTTGGCGTCGTCGGCGCAAACGCTCAGTCACGCGGTTAGGCCTCCGACTGACCTTGTTGTGACAGGTACTTGTTTCGACTTGGTCGAGGCTGCTCTTGGAGGCCTCGAAAAATGCAATTGATGAACCCAGGTATTTCAGGAATAAGAATAGTCTATCTCGTGTCTGCAACAGCGAATTAACCATACATGTATGAGCCGGCACTTATACATCGAACGTCCAAATACCAGATCAGCGATCCATGAAAGCTAACGAATGGATCACAGCCACATATCAAGCAAAGCGTCCAATATCGCTATAAAAAACGAATAATCTTACGCAACCCCATCCGAACTACCACCCGTGTCCCCAATAATTCACAACCCACCTCGCCCCAACCTTGACTTTACACTTTTCTCGATCATACGTCCGCAAATGCATCCAACACACGCACTTGGTCGGCGCACTTGCGATTTGTGGTCTCGGCATATCCCACGTGTACGGATATATGATCTCGGGCGGGAGCAAAGAGACAGGAGGGGCTGTCGCATTGGGCGTGATAGGGGATGGAAGGAGGGACAAGGAAGGGAGCGGCGCGTGATTTGTGAGCTGGGTCAAGTGAGAGCCGGGGTATACCGAGAAAGAGTCGGAAGGAGGGAGAACGTCTGGAGACGCGTACAAGAAGAGCGAGTATCGAAGTGCTACTGGGCCAGTTACAAACTCTAAAGAAGAATGACCGACCAATCAACAAGATAATCCTCGAGTGAGCTAGGATCACTCACCAGGATCGACGGGAACCTCATCGGGCGCCTTCCTCTCTGTCCAGTTTGCGGCCCAGGCGACTGCAAATTCGACAGGGACGAACCAGAATGGATGGCCTGGCTGAGTCGCGGCGAAAAACGCATTCGGAACACTGTGAGCCGGGTTTTCGGACGTCACCATTTGGCCGACAAACGCTACTGGCACCTGAGCGGAAGTCGCGGCACGCTCTGCCGATGCCGAGAGGAGTGGTTCGAGTGACGAGATAGCCTCAGAGTCTAGATCGGCGTATATCCCACCAAAGGCGTGCCTTGACACGCGCGTTAGCCATGAGGACGAGGGCACGCTCTGGTTGGTGACAAGAACAGGGCTCACATGTAAAGGTTTCTCACAAAGTCAGCTCGGTATATCTCGGTCGGCAGGGACTCGTACGCCGAGAGCAGCTGGGGATAGAGGGTTCGGACTAGTTCCTTGTTGTCTGCGTCGTTCCAAAGCACGTAGTCCCACCCCGGGTACGCAAGCCTCCAGCTGTCAGCAAGGGCTGCAACATGAGGCAATACGTCATGGGTTTTCCAGCTCTGATGGATAAGTCGTGGCGAGACCCGCCGCCCTCGCGCCGCAGCTGCTATAAGCGAACTCGCGTCGACATGACGAGCGCGAGGTACGGCCTCGTTTAGAACGAAGGGTGTATTCCGTGTTTTGGAGGTATCGTCAAAGACAGCCGCACAGAGGTTCTGTTTAGTGACTGTAGAGCCATATTCGAGGAGGTAGAGAGAGGTGGTCGTGAGCGAAAAGAGAAACGCGGCAAATACCAGACATGTGAGATTCCGAGGGCGGTGGGAGGGTTGCATGGTGGTGGGAGGAGAGGGGCAAAGTCACGTCTCCGGTGGGGACGAACATCCTTTTCGTAGTCCAATAGATTTCGGCTCGGCTGTTTTCTCGCGGCTCCGCAGCAGTCAAATTTTAACAGATTCCTTTGACGCACCAAAGTACAGTGATCTACTATTCCTTGCACATCCACCACTCCTTGCGTCAGCATCAATGAAACTCAATGGGTTCTAAAGCAAATGTCCCCAAAATAAGCATGTATATGGAACAAACATTGGTGCATCCGATGCGCATTTATTTACATTTTTATTCTGAGAAATTCGACCTGCTGCAACGCCATCATGTCATTGTGACATGCATTGCTAAAATTTCTGACTACAGTATCAGACAGAGTAGCTTACAAGTTGCACATCTGAGCTCATAATCTAATAGCACCTACCTTAGGCTATGCTTGGACTACTGGAATGCGCTGCGGTTGCTTACACCAATGGTGTGGATCGTGTATATGACAGGCAGGTCCCAAGAAATCATTGTCACATGTGACACTGAGTCATCCTTCCGGATGCAGCCATCTTCTTAGATCTCCCTAAGCCGTGGCTAGTCCGAGAAGAGGCGGCTGTACAGGTGGCGGGTGTTGCATTTGGGGAGGATGGAGAAGACGAGGGTGACGAGGGTGAGAATAGCAGCGAGAGTAAGGATGGTGAGAGTGACGAAGGCAAGATGGAGTGACCGTTACAGGCTTACGTGGTGGCTTGCTGATTGGCCGGGACCTTGTTGCACGTGTCGACGCAAGGACTGGTGGGCTCACGCTTTTCAGCCTGTCCGGCTTTCGTGCATTCCCGCCGTCAACGGCTCACGAAATATCTTGAGAACTTGTATGAGCGTTTTTATTGGTTATGTGTAGCCCTGTGTCTATTTTAAAACCTATTTATTATGTGTTTCACGGTGCGACAACACAAACAATATTTGCTGCCGCAAGGAGTGGTAGATCACTGTATATCATAGCGCAGTCGCAGGGCCGCAGGCACCTAGCAACTATAAAAACGCTCCACTTGGTTATGCCTTCAACAAAGTAATGCGTCATACGCGACTAATTATAGCGCAGCCCCGATCACAACCCGAATCAACGGGTCGCTCGACCCGTACACGTGATTCCCTTGTTATGAATAAAGCATTTTCCGTTCAACCAATCTGCAGCAAGCCTTCGGTAAGTTAGAAATAGGTGCATGGTATTTAACATGATGCCGTATTTCTGGATAGCTGGGTAATGCACCACTGGTCACGGTTTCAATGGTATCGAAATTGACAATTTACAGAATGGAGTAATGGCAAGGTGGTGCTCTTGGAATCATCATGGTACCAGACCTTGACAATCGCCGCATGGTTTGGGTCGCTGGGGGAGGGGGATAAATGGGTGTGAACGAAACTGGGGCTGGAATGATTCGCATGGGGCACCTGATTAGCCGTGCATGCCGGCGCTATGACAGTGTTCAAACGTCGGTTGTATATAAAAAAACCGGCGACTAACCTGTTGACGCTTTTCAGAAGACGTTCAAACAGTTCTCGAGGTCGTAGCTTGGTCAGGCCGTTGATGTGTTCGAATAGTCTGCCTCCCTCATAGGCAGCGTGTAACGCCAGAGGATCAGCGTTTGGATGTGACAGTATCCGCTTGTAGACAGTCTTGAGCACATCCACTTCCCCTTCATTGGCACAATTTCTAAACCCGTAGATGAGATGGGACTCTGGCTTGGACATATTCGCCTTTCCCCAAGCGAATTCCTTCAAATCCCACACAGGCTTGTACCCGAACGGAGCACCCGGACCAAAAAGGTCGACCAGAAATCGGCTTTTGATGGGCATTCCATGCGCAGCAAACAACGCAAGCATAGAACCAGACGCATACGCGTTGTGCAGCTCGTTGAACGAGACAGCGTGCACCAAAGCCTTGTAGCTCAGTGCCAACTCGTCTTCCTCCGCATCCGAACTACATGTGACGTAGCCCAGCGTCACTCGGTACGGTAGCCCGAGACCGGGGGGAGGCCGGCGCGCCTCCAGCACAAGGCGGACCAAGGAGAAGCAGGTCAGTTTGGTGTCGGGGAACTTGTTGAGTTCTTGGTGGATTCGTGGCGGGTCGTAATCGGGGGACCGCCAATGAAGCGCCAGGTGTTGATGAAGGACTGTTCGGCATAGGCTGCAGGATTATTGTTCACCGAGGAAGAGCTCAGTAGGTAACTATGTTTAATGAATCAAGGGTAGTAAGAGCTCCGTCCTTCAGGGAGAGGCGACGCCGCATCAAACGAGTTCTTAATCAAGTTCACGAGTTTTCCGTCCAGCCTTGCCTGGTGGAGAGCCTTGGCCTTTACGCCCAACCCTACGATCAACCCAGTATACAAGTCTATGAGTTTTGTCTGGGCGTCAATAGTCAAGGCGGCGTTAAACCCATAGTCCTCCAGTGTAGGTGGGTCGATTGGGAACTTCCCCTTGGTGATGTACGCCACGAGTCGGTCGGCCGTGGTAACCGGTCGACCAATGTTACAATCGACAAGATGAATGGGCCAGTCACGTTTTTGACAGACAGAGTCGCAGTACCAGACTTTCGAGCAGCTCGAGCAGCGTTTGAGACTGGTCCCCGATTTGCTGCAAGACTGGCAGTAGAACCGGGGCATTGCAGATGAGTTCGGCGTTGCTTAAATAAAACCAAGGTAATATAAAGGAGTTCAGCACGGCTATTTCAGCCGAGACGCCTCGAATGTAAGGATTAAGAAGACGAGCGTGGTGGCCCAATTCAGTCGGCGTGTCGCAAGCGCCCGTAGCATTAAAGCGCTGGTGGTTATTTGTTTGGTCGTACTCTATAAAGCCACTTTGCCGCTTGCTTGGTGTCGCCACTACATCGCGTCATCGACCTTAACATTTCTTGTTTAAACTTCTATGTCCACGAGTAAGGTGGTATTCTGGTATTTATCACCTCTGTAGTGTGCATTTCGTTTCAAAAAAAATAGTCCCAATTCAGCCGGCATTGCAGTACCGTAGATCTAGTGTTATGAAGCAAAGAGAAACTGGGGGAATGTTGAGCTCGCGGTGGGTGAGCTGGTTTGGTTAAGCGCGGGGAGAATTGTGCCATCTTAAGACGGAGGCAACGATGAGTCAGCGACGTAACGTAACATCTTTTTGCTACCGAAATCATTTGTTCTGCACTTCCCAACGATGGCGTCGAGGTCGTTCCCTGCGCAGCACAGCGAGAAAGCATCACCTGCATCCCTGGCCCCAACGCCCCAAGAACCAGTCGTAACCTCAAGCCCCTTGGCTGCGTTTGCTGCGGCCGCGTCCCCGTTTGTCAGCTCGTATGGTCGATTTGCGTCATGGAGGGCGGGTCTGGGACTCACCAACCCAGGAACTATAGAGAATATGCAAAAGGAGGTTAAGAGTGAGCAAGCTGCCGTATTCTTGTGCTGCAAACAGGGGCATCCTGACAGATCTTGATCTACCCAGTGACGCACGCAACGAACCATCTCTTCGACGGAGCGCGAGCAGACCTCTCCAAGGCATTATCCTTCAATCCTGCTTTCCAGGTTACACACTCTTTCAACCTTGCGTCCTATACGCAGCCAGCTACATACAACTTTGGCGCAGTCTTCGCGAACGGCGATGTGAGCTCCGTCCTTAAAAAGTTCTATCATATATAGTGCTGATACTTTGCTCAGTACTTTATGCAAGGAGGGTCAGATCATGAAGGGAATGTCACTGGGCGCATTAATCGCTCTTGGACGCCGAGCAACGTTACCAAAGCCCAAGTGCAGGTGATTTAATTTTACAAGCCTGGTGGGTCAATGCTAATCAATTTCTGCATCATAGATTGCCAATAGCCCCAACGCACAGTCAATGTTTCAAATCGAGCAAGACTACCAAGGCGCCGACTACTCGGTCAACCTTAAAGTCGTTAATCCATCCCCTGCCGATGGCACTGGCATCTACCTGGGCTCTTACCTTCAATCCGTCACCCCTCGACTCGCTCTAGGTTTCGAAACAGTATACCAAACACTTGGCCCCGGGATGACAGAAAGTATGACATCGTATCTGCTCCGATGGACATCCGCCCCCTCGCTCTCGCCCACCCCCGTCGTCCCTGGCGGCGTGCCAAACCCAAGCGCACTGGCCCCCACCTCCCTCGAGACGAACAAGTGGATTGCAACTGCGCATCTGCAAGCGCCTGGCATCCTGCAAGCAACCTATTGGCACCGACTGAGTGAAAAGGTGGATGTTGGCGCGGATCTTCAGATGATCATCGCGCCCGGGCGGAGAGACGCGATCGCGACTGTTGGAGCCAAGTGGGATTTACGAATGAGCACTATGCGGGCACAGGTCGATTCGACTGGAAAGGTGGCTGCGCTGTTGGAACAAAGATTTGCGCCCACGTTTGCGTTCTTGGTTGGGGGTGAGATTGACCACGTAAGGGTGAGTAACTCCATCGAACAGTATAGAAGTCCCGCTTATCGCTGTCTCTCAGAACCAATCAAAAGTTGGCGTTGGTATCATGTTAGAGTCGAGTGCGATACCAGAGGAGGCGATGATGCAACAGCAACCTCCGTCTATCCCCATGTAGATATATTGTGGCATCTAGCAGGTTTGTTATGTCTACCCGCTGCCACATCAACGAAAAACGCAACAACACATCAACTCTTCGCCGTGTATCTATTTAGAAGCCTGGTTTTATTGGGCTTGTAGAATTTCGCCCCGTGAAATTATAACAATTCTACTAAGAATGAATCTATGCACACCATTCCACGCCCCAATCATAGTTGCAGACCCCTCAAATCAAGGTGGAAACGGGCAAAAAAAATACATACTAGAAAGCTCAAATGGAATCATCCTGTTGGCGATATGCATCGTTATCACTTTCCTCAAGTCCATGCCCAGGGTTTAAATTCAACCATCTTGTACCGACTCGCTCGCCTTGCTCGTGAGAATGGGTGATCCAGACAATAGCCCTGACAGTAGAACCAGATCCGGGCAAGCTTGTCAACGTCCTCTCAACCTGTAAGCTCGTTTCGCTATCCAGCGCCGACGTAGGCTCTACCGCCAAACGGTTAAATCCCAGCACCGAGCGAGTTTCGCGTTTGCTTACCATCTAGAAGGAGAACCTCAGTCCCCCTAAGCCCTGCTGCGATTGCCAAAAGCACCCGCTGGGCCTCTCCTCCACTCAACGTCGCCCAATCACGGTCCCACACTCCCTCCTCGAGCCCCCACTCCCTGGCCAACGCAAACGGATCGTGGGGGTCTGCACCTAGCTGGACCCCAGAATCGTCTACGAAATGCTGAGGACTCGCTGCGCCGTATGTCGCGTGTGTAGCTTTGCCCTTGTGGGGTTTGCGCGAGCCAAAGTCGTTTACGGTTGCAAGAAAATGGCGAGGATTTGCAGGAAGAAGAGAAGCCCGCTGGGGAACATAGAGAACACGAGTGCGGTAAGCGGGAATCGTGTATTTTGCAGGTGGCCTAGAGCAAAAGCTCACTAGTGAAATAACTAAGTGATGTAAAGAAGAAATAAACTCACTCTCCACGCAACAGTATCTCCCCCTGGTATACATTCAGGTGCGCCAATGCTTTCAAAATGGTAGACTTTCTAAATAGAGCATACCAAGTTCGAAGTGACCCAAGTGTGATTCGTTTGTACTCACCCTCCGCCGCTTCGCCCTTGCAATACTAATACATCCCCCTCATGTACCTCAAACGAAATATTTGAGAAAATTGGATCATCCTTCGCCTTGTATACGGTGAGATCTTTGATGCTGAGGAGCGGAGTGGCCATGGTGCTAGCACGTGTCTGTCCAAAATGAGGAGAAATGGAACCAAATTCAGCTGGTCGTGTGGTCGTGACCCGAGGATGACGTCATGTGTTCAAGCCGCTTTTAATTAATGGGTAGCCGAATAACACTACCACACCACCAACTCCGAGTCTGGTGTATCCCCCGGGTACTATGTATGTGGATGTAAGACTATACTAATAATGGATTTCAGCGCAGCCAAACGATAAAAAGAGTTCTATATCCCCGGAAATTGTAAGATGGGCTTTCGGCCCGTGGTAAGACAAAACCTATGCAGGAAACTGGGCCAAAGGCCGTGTATAAATTATTGGGGGTCTTCTTCGACTGTGTCGTACGGTTCTCTTAACATACACTCATTACGCGTGGCCATCTGCGCGAAAGACTTGAATGAACTATTTCCGGGCCTCTTGCCTTTGCCCCTCCGCCTTTGAGAAATTGTGAGCACCTTTAAACTCGGCGTAAATTCGCTTATCCTGTTTGTTCACGCTTTCGTAGCTGGGCACAGCCTTCACCCAGGTGCCCGATTTTACCTAACAAGTTAGCCTTTGTTCTTCAGTCTCTGCTTGGTTCGACACCTACCAGATCGTGCCACAAGACTCTCGCTATGTCATATCGACCAGTGCTTACTGAAAGCCAGATTGAAAAATTGCCAATATCGTTCGGCCTCCTCGATACTCATGGTGGCTTGATCCGCGAATCCCAATTTACTTGGAACCTCCAAACCGCTCTACGTGACACAGGCTGCCTAAATCATCTATCTATCAAACTGAACGCTCTTCTGAACGAAGAACAGTCTGTTTGCTACACTATTCTTTCGAAGAACCACCCAAAAAATTCAAGGGATCGCGGGCTACAGTGTATCACGGCTCCTTGCACCAGCCAAATTTATTTGTCCCCGTTCGCGCTCAGGACTCACTATTTTGCTTTCAGATTTGCTGAGCATGGCTGTAATGGAGATGCCAACATGCAGGGA
>WSTK01000951.1:0-11694 GCA_019616945.1 Ceratobasidium sp. 414 | reverse complement strand
TACGTGGTGATTCCGCGGAGAAACAAAGCACACATTGTTTCAGGTCTGAATGCAGGGCACCAATGAATGCATGGGTAAGGGCAGCACAATTGCGCATTGTATGCTGCACAGAATTAAGGCAGCAATAGCTTGATGGATGCGCGGACTCTGTGCGCATTAAACAATCCACTCATCGACCAATTACACAGTGATTCCACAGAGGAGCAAGGCACACACCATTTCAGATCTGAATGCAGAGCACCAATGAATACATGGGTAAGGGCAGTTCAATTGCACAGAGTATGTCATGCGTAATTAAGGCAGCAATGGCTCAGTGGTTGTGCAGACTCTGTGTGCACCGAACAGCCCATGAATGAGCCCATTCCGTGGTGATTACGCAGAGAAACAAGCCACACAGTATGTAAGGCTCAAACCTGTAGCACAACTGAATGAGTGGGCAAGGACAGTGCAATTGTGTTGGATCTGTTGTGCAGAATTAAGGCAGTGGCAGATCAATGGATGTGCAGACACTGTGCACATTAAACGACCTACTCACCAACCCATTCTGCAGCAATTCAAAGAGAGACATATGACAGAATGCTTCAGCACTGAATCCACAGCTGAATAGCTGGGTAAGGTCAGCACAACATATCCTGCACAATTGCATTATCCTAACCCATGAATTAATCTGTGCCCTGCATTTGGCGCTGAAACATTCTGTCACTTGTCTCTCCGTGGAATCACCACGTAATGGGTTGATGAGTGGGTTGTTTAATGCGCACAGAGTCTGCTCATCCATCAAGCTATTGCTGCCTGAATTCCGTGCAACATACCCTGTGCAATTGCGCTGCCCTTACCCATGCATTCATTGGTGCCCTTGTCATGACCTGTCAGGACGCGAGCTGATATGGATAAGTCCGGTGAAAGTGGACATATGGTCGGTCATGTGCCCTTGTTTACTGGTGGCAAACCGAGGTGGACATGTGCGCATGTGTGATCTGCGAGTGGCAGATTTGCCATGAGATACAGCGACTTGGCGAGAAAGTGATAGTGTGTCGTACGATGGAAGCTTGAGACATGTAGATGAGTAGAGTACCTAGGACTCCTAACGAGTAAAGTGGAGTACGAGATAGAGCAGAGGCGAGATGTCGTGCTTCCAGTGTGAAGTCCTGAGAGGGACTCTAAGTGGTAGAAACAACAAGGTGAAGCAAGCTGGAGTATCCAGGCTTGTGCACCGCTGTATTTATACCATGTACATGTGCAAGTCATACAGTGAGAGAGTGGCGAGGGCTGCGCATTGGCATGAGACGCGCGTATACCCGAGTCAAGCTGCGCAGCTGAGGCTAACACGTACACCGAGTCAGAGTCCGAGAAGCCGAGAAGGCACACACAGCCTAAAGCCGGTGGCGAGAAGACCGAGCCACAAGAAAAAGTTGGGGGTGAGTCCACGAACTCCCAACGTTCCCCCCCCAAAAGTGATCGTCTTTAAAGACAAATCCAAAGAAAGACGATCACAAAAAAGAAGTAAAGAAAAGGGGTACAAAGGAAAAGAAAATTCTATCTCAGTCACTTGGTTGGCGGCCCATTGTCCACCCAGCTAGTTTCCAGGGGCCCATCTAGCTAACTACTGGTTAACCCTTTCGGGTAGCCCCAACTCGTGTCCTCCGAGTTCACCATCTGCGCTCCTCGTCCTTGATCTCGAGGGTGGCCATGTCCTTGTCGAGCTGGTCCTGGGCCGCATCCCAGGCCCGCTGGTCGAGCCAATCGAAGAACTGATCCTTGGCGAGGATCCTGTCCTTGATGAGGTCATAGACCTCTCGGCGGTTGAGGGTTTTGGCAACCCCCCAGTACCCGCTGGCAACCTGCTTCTTCCAGGCGACGATGCCCGCGTCAATGAATTCTCCGACGGCATCCCCTTGTACCCAGAAGTCGTCCTCCCTCCACTCGATGGTGGTGCTGGGTGCCCATCTTGAGTGCTCGACAACCTTTTTGACCAACCACCCACAGTACCCTCGTACAAGGTAGATGGGTTTGGCGCGCAGTTTGGCACTGGTGACGGGGCGTTGGCGGGTGTCGCACCACTTGAAGAGTCCCTGCCCCAGGACGGCAAGGGTGTCGCCCCTCCACTCGCACCCCCAGATCTCGTCCTTGGGCAGGGTGGAGAGGTTGGCGCTGGGGTCGAGCCGCTTGGCGTAGCGGATGGCGTTATTCTTGTAGGTGCCCACCCCGGGGTGGATGGTGTAGGGGGAGCGGGTGGACCCAGAGCGGAAGGCAGGCATGGTGGAGTAGTGGTAGTAGTAGTGGTAGAGGTGGAGATGTCTGGACTGGCCTTTCCCTTCATCCTTTTATAACCTGAGGGGAGCGGCGCATTGGGGTATTTTCGTCGCAGGTTGTCCATGGCGTGCTTGACGTCGGCAAACTTTTCCGCCGATTCCCACGAGTTCTCGCTTGAGTCATACCCCTCCCATTTGATCTTGTATTTCAACCCTTCCTCTGTCTGTTGCCATCCCACGATTTCTTCCACCCGATATTCTTCTTCTCTGTCTTCTGTAATAATCGGCGGCGGCCGGGGCTGAATATGGTTGAAGTGATCTTTCCAAACCAGGGAGAGAAGTCCGATGTATTGTGTATCCTCATGGTTTTGGGGAGTTCTAGTTCGTAGGCGTGGGAGGAGACCTTCTTTGTTACCCTGAAAGGTCCTGCTTGTTTCTTGTCGAGTTTCTTTGAGGGTCTCATGGTTTGTATGTTCTTCGTATTCAGCCAGACCTGTTCTCCTATCTCGAAGCTTGGTGGTTTCTCAGGTTCCCTTGTTTGTTGCTCCATTTTTGCCCTGGCCTCGTCCCATACCTCCTTCATGTGATTTGCGATATTGTTGGCACGTGGATTACTGCTTTGTTGGCTCGTGATTTCCCATGCTGGTGATTGTCCATATAGGGTCTCGAAAGTGGATTGTCCTGTGGCGGTGTTGACATGGTTGTTGTGGCAGAATTCTGCTAGAGGTAACCATTTCGCCCAGTCATCTTGCTTGTAATTGCAGAAACTTCGTAAGTAGTTCTCTAGCCATTGGTTCGTTCTCTCGGCTAGCCCGTCCGTTTGGGGGTGATAGGCCGTCGAGAAACTGCAGCCTCTCATAGAGCGCCTTCAGGAACTTGCTGTTGAAAGAGGGCCCTCGATCGGATATCGTCATTTCTGGAAGACCATGGTGTTTGAAAACTTCCCGTGTGAAGATCTCAGCCACTTCCTCCGTGTCTATGTTCTTGTTGCAGGGGATGAAGTGTGCCTGTCGTGAGAAGCGATCTACTACTACCAGGATGCTATCGAAACCCATCGATGGTGGGAGTTTCACGATGAAATCGTAGTTGATGTGTTGCCAAGGTCGTTCCGGCAGTTCAATGCTTTTTGGGGGTGCGGAGCTGCTTACTGTTTTGGCCTCGTTGCAGGTCCGGCATCCATCTACGTATTGGTGTACCTCCTGCGTCATCCTGGGCCAATAGTATCGTCGTTTGATGATTTTGAGTGTTCTTTCCCTCCCCTGGTGTCCTGCTACTGGTGAGTCGTGGTGCGTTTGTAACACGGCTTTCTTGATTTCTGGGTCTTTTGGTATGACGATCGTGTTGTCGTACCAGAGTAGCCCTTCCTTCCAGCTGTATCTTCGGAACTGCTTCTGTATGCTTGGGGGTAGCTTTTCCTTGTTTCGGGTGTTTGTTATTACTAGTTCCAGTTCTTCTTCCTCTCTTTGGGCATCTTTGATTGCTTCAATAAGGTCAAAATCTAGGGTGGCTTTGAAACCGTGGAAACGTTTGGCTGTGATCATGATCTGTTCCGGGTTCGGAATATCCTCATAATCGGCGCATTGTGAGAGGGCGTCCAGTTTCTGGGATTGCTTTCCTGGCCTGTAATGTATTTCGTAATTGAAGGAAGCCAACTCCGTGTACCATCGAGCGTGTTTTCGATCCATGACCCTAGCATCTTTCCAAAACTGCAGATTTCTATGATCAGTGTATATGAGGACTGGGATTTTGGTGTCTTCAAGGTATAGTCGCCAATGTTTTAGGGACTCTACTATCGCCAGTGATTCCTTGTTGTATGTGTCGTAGTTTCGTTGGGCCGGGTTAAAGCTTTTTGATAAGAAGGCGATGGGATGTAGCTTTCCATCTTCCTGGTATTGGCTGAGGATGGCGCCTAAGGCTACACCCGACGCATCTGTTTCTAAGATGTATTGTTTGTCAGGGTTATGATGCACTAGAACGGGTTCTTTGGTTATGGCGTTTTTGATGGCCTGTACCGCTTCTTGTTCAATGTTTGTCCATTTCCAGGGTCTTCCCTTCTGTGTTAGGTCGTGTAGGGGTCGGGCTATTAGGCTGAAGTCTGGAATGAATCGTCAGTAGAAGTTGCAAAAACCCAGGAAGGCTTGGTTCTGTTTGATGGTCTTCGGAATAGGCCAGTTGATAATATCTTGAACCTTGCTTTTGTCCATGGAGATTCCTTCGGGACTGATGACTAGGCCGACGTAGTCCACTGTGGTGACCCTAAAACAGCATTTCTTCAGTCGGACAAATAGGTGGTTCTGTCGAAGCCTTTCTAGGACGGCTTGTACGTGCTCTGTATGTTCCTCGTCATTCTTAGAAAAGATAAGGATGTCGTCTAGGTAAACGATGACGAAAACTCCTCTGAAGTCGGCTAGTATCTTGTTCATGAATCGCTGGAAAATACTTGGTGCATTCTTGAGGCCGAAAGGCATGACGACGTATTCAAACAATCCGTCCTTGGTGTGGAAGGCAGTTTTCCACTTGTCTCCCTCCTTGATGCGTACATTGTTGTATCCCCATCATAAGTCCAGTTTGGTGAAAACCTTGGCTTCTCGTAGTTGTTCGATCAGGTCCTCAGGGAGAGGGATGGGAAATTGATCACTAACAGTAATGTCATTGATTTTTTGATAGTCCGTTACTAGCTGTAGGGAACTGTCCTGTTTCTTGATGTAGAAGCATGGAGCTGCGATTTCCGATTTACTGGGCCTGATCTTCCCATCTTGTAGTTCTTGTTCTAGGAACTCGCGAAGTTGTTTGGCCTGGTCTGGGGACATGGGATATGGTTTTGCCGGTCGTGGGAGTTTCGCTTCCTCCTTGAACACTATTGCGCAGTCATGGTCTCGATGTGGAGGTAGTTCCTTGAATTTTTCCGTGTCGAAAACGTTGTGGAAGTCAGCGTATTCTGGTGGGATTGGGGTTTTGTCTGGTTTTTCTCCCGCTGCCTTCCCTTGTTCCGTTCTGAAGCGTATTTCCATGGTTCTCCAGGAGATATCTGGGTCGTGTTCCGTAAGCCATTCTTTTCCTAGGATTACAGTTGTGTCCCCTAGCGGCATTACATAGAAGCGACTCCTGAAGGTTCGTCCTTCTAGGTTGAAGGTGATGGTGGTGCAGAATCGTATCTTCTGGGTGGTTTCGTTTCCGTCTATGGCAATGATGGTTCGGGGCTGTGTGAGTTCGATTAGGGGAATGTGATTCTTGCGTGCATATGTGATGTTGATGAAGTTTCGTGAGGATCCTGAATTGATGAGAGTGAGAGTGGGTTCCGTGATTCCTTCGATCGTGATGTAGCAGTGGGGATCATTGTCTGATTTCTTTAGATAATATACATGCTGGACATCACGATCTAGGTTTTCCTTGCCTACAGATATGGGCGCAGTAGGCTGTATTAGTTTCCTGACTCCGAGGCTGTGGACTCATCATCTTTCCCTGTTTCTTCTATATGTGCCTCCTTTGCCTTCTCCTTCTTCTTTGGATCGTTCTTGTTCTGCCAGGGTGATCCTTGGGGTTGGTCTTCTTCATGATAGCCTGAACGGCATACTTCCTGTCTATGTCCTGTTCGTCCACACTTGTAGCATCTTCCCTCCTTCTTTCTTTGGTTGAAGGTTTCTCGTGATACTGGTGAATTTGTTGTTTGCCGTGGGTTTTGGATGTCAGCTGCTCTTCCTTTGGTTCGATTTTCATCACTGTTGCAAGTTGCAAAGAGAATGTTGTCCGTGCGTATGGCGTATTCGATCCAGTCTTCTAAGGACAGAGTTGCGACATTCTGGAGTACCATCATTCATAGTAATTCCCTTCGGACTGTATTCTTGAGTCCGGCTTTGAATCGATCGATAAGGGCTTTTTCGTCCCATTCAAGTTCATCCATGAGAATTCGGAATTCAGAGGCATACTCGCTTGTGGATCGGGTTTGTACTAGTTTCTGGATGTTTTCGGTGGCTCTTTCCCATTTGATTGGGTCCCCGAAGGCTAGAAGGAAAGCTTTCTTGAAGTTTGTCCATGAGGCTATGGTTTCGTGCTCGGTTTCGTCTAGAACTTTCTTGAGTAGGGGTTTCGCCCATCTTGAGGCGGGTCCTTCTTTCATGTTCGATAGAGTGGTGGAAATCTTCTTGGGGTCTGGGAAAGCCCTGGGATATTCGAGGAAGTAGAGCTCCATTTTCATGAGGAAGTTCTCGGCTTCACTATCACGCTTCTTTCCCTCAAAGGCATCAGGTTTCTTGGTCTTGGCTCCCTTAGGAATTCGTTCTTCTTCGGGAGAGTGAGACCTGTTTGTCCTGTCTCTCCTGGATTGTTGCGGAGTTCTAGAGTGGGAACGACGTGTGTCCGGCGAGCCTGGGGGGCTAGGTGATCGTTGTGGACAGCGTATGTTTCATTTGGTTGATTGGCCCAGGGGAGGTTCGCTGAAGGGTGCATTGTCCATCTTCCTGGTAAGTCGTTCTTCCAGCTGGTCGATCCTTCCATCGAGTGCTTGTACGAGTTCCCAGGTTAGGTCCCCATCCTTCCTTAGTTCGGTTATGGCTTCTGTGATGGTTCGAAGTACTGTGTTGGTTCCTCGTTGTAGGTCGTTTACCCAAGTTGGTACTTGGAGATTACTTTGGATAGCTGTTACTTGTGTTCGAATCTGGGTGTTTTCTTGGTTTATTTGGTGGCTGTTGCGGGCCACTCATGTTGCTTCTGTTTGGACTTGTTGTATGAGCTGGGCTAACTCTGTTGCTCCCGTATTGAAGGCTGCTTGTCGGTTTCGGATTTCTTCAATGTTTTGCAAGATGGCCTTGATGTGCCTTCCACTCAGGACTTGATTTGTAACTTCGGGGAGCAAGGGTCGTAGAGTTGCTTGCATTAGTGCCACGAATCTTCGGTAGTCAGGGTCCGCCTCTAGGGTGGCTAGATCGAACTCTGCTTGTTGGTGGCGGATTGGGGCTCCGTACAGTGGGGGGACGACTTCTGGGATCTCCGGAAGGTTGGGCTCAGGGTCAGTGGGAAGACGTGAGGTTGGTTGAGGCTGAGTCGGTACTTGTTCAGGTTCATCCTCACTATCGCTGAGGGTGAGAATTCTCGGTTGTTCCTGAGGAAGGGGTTCCTCTGGTCCTTGTGGCGTGACTGTTGGCGTATTTCAATGAGATCGGACTGGGAGATGTATTCCCGTGAGACAGTTGTATCGCATTTCTTCTCCCTCGGAGATGAGTATGGATCCCGCGCCCACTGCCATTTCTTGTTCTGGTCTGACGCTCGGTCCAGGGATAATTCGTACCACCGAGGGTTGCTCGACGTGGATGGTGGGTTCTTCTTCAGGTTCTGGTAGCCCTCCCGGCATGGATCGTTGTGAGGTTCTTGAGGTTCTTCTGGTGTCAACGATGTCCTGCTTGGTAGGTGTAGTAGATGTTGATCCCTGCCTGCCTCCAAGGGCTCCTTTGACCGCAGCTCGGATCCTTGATTGGTATCGCGTTCCATAGTTGTGTTGTGATCCTGTGTTGGATCCATGTTCTGACATATTTGCCTCGACCTCTTTGGGGGAAAGGATTGCCACGGGGTTAACTCCAGGTTCGCCGTAAAGCTTGCTTCACAATGTCACGACCTGTCAGGACACGAGCTGATACGGATAAGTCCGGCGAAAGTGGACGTATGGTCAGTCACGTGCCCTTGTTTACTGGTGGCAAACCGAGGTGGACGTGTGCACGTGCGTGATCTGCGAGTGGCGGATTAGCCACGAGATACGGCGACTTGGTGAGAAAGTGATAGTGTGTCGTACGATGGAAGCTTGAGACGTGTAGACAAGTAGAGTACCTAGGACTCCTAATGAGTAAAGTGGAGTACGAGATAGAGTGGAGGCGAGATGTCGTGCTTCCAGTGTGAAGTCCTGAGAGGGACTCTAAGTGGTAGAAACGACAAGGTGAAGCAAGCTGGAGTATCCAGGCTTGTGCACCACTGTATTTATACTACGTACATGTGCGAGTCATACAGCAAGAGAATGGCGAGGGCTGCACATCAGCATGAGACGCACGTATACCCGAGTCAAGCTGCACAGCCAAGGCTAACGTGTACACCGAGTCAGAGTCCGAGAAGCCGAGAAGGCACATGCGGCCTAAAGCCGGTGGCGAGAAGACCGAGCCACAAGAAAAAGTTGGGGGTGAGTCCACGAACTCCTGACAGCCCTGCATTCAGACCTGAAACAATGTGTGCCTTGTTTCTCCGCAGAATCACCATGTAATGGGTCGATGAGTGGCTCGTTTAATGCGCACAGAGTCCGCACATCCATTGAGCTATTGCTGCCTGAATTCCGCGCAACATACCCTGCACAATTGCGCTGCCCTTCCATGCATTCATTGGTGCCCTGCATTCAGACCTGAAACAATGTGTGCCTTGTTTCTCCGCGGAATCACCACGTAATGGGTCGATGAGTGGCTCGTTTAATGCGCACAGAGTCCGCGCATCCATCGAGCCATTGCTACCCCAATTCCGCGCAGCATACCATGCGCAATTGCACAGTCTTCATTGGTTCAGCTCATTGTCACTGCAAAATCATCCTGCATTGTGCAGCATTTTCCTCCGCGGAATCACCACCTAATGAGTTTGCTGAGTGGTTGTTCAATCCACATAGAGTTGGCGCATTCATCAGGCTATTTATAGATCCATTCCGTGCAGCCTATCCTATTCAATTGTGCTGATCAGTCCCTGACTGATTACCTGCCAATCATAAACAGGCTAAATTAGTCCCAAAAACAAGCCTCACAAACACTATCTCCTGGAATAGCCAGTAAATGGCTGTCCCCTGTGTGCTAAAGCCACTAAATGCTGCAGAATACCCCCAGGGGTGGAATGCAGATCTGTGCTGCAAAACCCCCAGGAGGAGGTTGTATGCACTCAGCAGCCCTGCCAGGTGTATCCACGGCCAGCCAAACTTTGATGGAAGCTGATGTGAACCCTGGGACTAACTCATTGGTGTGCTTGATTGATTGCACAGAGCTGCACAATTTTTGCAAAACTCCGTGGAGTGAGGTTTGTGCAGCATGTCATGCTGTGCAAACCATTCTCATTATTGCAAATAGTAGGTAACTCCGCGGGATTACATTCTGCACACCAATCCTCATCAGCTCTGTGTAACCTGTGGGTCCACACAGAGCGCAGATGGGCATCGGTTACATGTACACCATCCTGTGGGATGAGCATCGGCCCTGTGTAACCCGCACGGCTGAGACAGGTGCTTGCTCCACGCAACAAGCTTGTTTACTCGATTTTACCTTCAGTCCAGTAATGCTTTCGGGCACTCATCGGTCTCGCGCGATCCAATTCTAACCATTTGCCACGCCAGCCCCTCCAATCTCATCCTTCAGCGTGCACGTGACTATCCCAAAAATAAACCCTCATACCAGCTGGCTACCGCGACCTCGATTATGGTCGGACACTCGGGCACCTGGCCTGCTTATTATCAGCAGCTACAACGACGCTAGCGTGCCGAGGACCGGATATTCTCCGTTACGCCAACTGCAAAACCCCAACATCTCCGCATCCAAGACCATAATCGGTTCAACAGTCTTTGCCTCACAATGAACTCGGCAGCTGTCCCCCTCGCTGTCTCCGCTCGCCTCGTCCGTGTGTTTCCAGCAAGTCGGGCCTAAGACAGCAGAAGTCCATCCGGTGCTCACCTAGCAACACACACCACACCGAGCGGATGTGTCACTGAATTGTCTGGCAAGATCGTCCTCGACGCCAACTGGCGCTGGGTCCACACCACTGGGGTTACACCAACTGCTATACCGGCGACTTTTGGGACACTAAGCTCCCCGACTCTGTTTCCTGTGCCACCAACTGCACGCTCGACGGCACCAGTTACAGCAGCACATACGGCATCCCCACCAGCGGAAACGCTCTTACCTTCAAGTTCATTAACACCAACTCGAATGGCAGGAATGTCAGGACTTGTGTCTACTTGCTCACAGACGACTCGACATACCAGATGTTCAAGGTCAAGAACCAGGAATTTACATTCGACGTCGACGTGTCGAATTTTCCATGCGGTCTGAATGGGGCATGTACCTCTGGCACATGTCAGCGGATGGCGGACTGTCAGTGTATTCTGGTAACAAAGTTGGTGCGAAGTATGGGACTGGGTATTGCGACGCTCAGTGCCTGAAGGATATCAAATTTATTAACGGAGAGGTGGGTTTCCTCGTGCTTTTATATAATTTTGTCTAAATCTGTTCAGGCCAACATGCTCGGCCAGACCCTATTGTCCAACGACATCAACTCTAGGACTAGCCAATACGGCACCTGCTACAACAAGCTGGACGTTTGGGAGGCCGACTCGATGGACACAGCCTATACCCCCCCCCCCCACCCGTGCACCGTCCAAGGCAAGACCCGCTGTTCTGCTGACCAGTGCACAAGCTACTGCGACCAAGCCGGCTGCGACTTCAACTCGTTCCGCATGGGCAACCAGACATTCTTCGGCAAGGGCATGACTGTCGACTCGTCTCAAAAGGTCACAGTTGTCACTCAGTTCATCACCTCACCGCCACTGGTACTCTCTCCGAGATCCGTTGCCTCTGTGTTCAGAACGGCAAAGTCATCCAAAACTCCAAGATGAACATCGCAGGAATGTCTCCCTACGATTTGATCACCGAAGCATTCTGCAGCCCAGAAGACAGCTTTCGGTGATACCAACACAAGGGAGGGTTTGCCCAGATGAGCAAGGCATTAGACCAGGGAATGGTGCTCATGATGTCAGTCTGGGACGACCATGCGGTGAACATGCTCTGGCTCGACAGCGACTACCCCATGGCGGCGAGTGGGTCTAGCCCTGGTGTGCACCATGGTAGCCGTGCAATGACTTCAGGTGTCCCTGCGGACGTTGAGGTCAGCGTGGTGAGTGCTCCGGTGACGTACCTGAACATCCGCTTTGGTGATATCAGGTTGACCTATACCGGTACGACAACTGGCACAACGACCAGCAACCCTGTTACTTCGACAACCAAGAGACCTCTTTGTCTCTTGCAGTAAGCACCCGATGGGTCTCGCAGTTGTGCTTTAGTCACTAATTCAAGATGCAGTCCACCGCAACCGGTACGGCCCCTCATTATGCTCAGGTATGTGACACCCCGAAATAGGAAGAACTCGGTATTAATGGGTATTTAGTGCAGCAGCATCGGCTACACCGGGCCGACTGCTTGCGCGTATACAGCAACAACTACTACTCAGTATTTGTAAATTGGGATAAACCTGTTCACGCTGAATGTTTTTTCCTGTTTCTTGAATCAATCCTTGCCGTGAACGCTGTCTATTCATTTTCGGTTGTGTGTCATGGTGTTTGCCTGAGGAACCCGGATTTGCTGGTCCAATCAATCACATATTGCCAAGGTACCTAAATGGTGCAACAGTTGGGACTGGAGATGTAGGGACTCTAGAATACAGC
>WSTK01000950.1:0-11720 GCA_019616945.1 Ceratobasidium sp. 414 | reverse complement strand
GCACACGCGGCCTAAGGCCAGTGGCGAGAAAGCCGAGCCACGAGAAAAGTTGGGGGTGAGTTCACGAACTCCCGACACCTATGATTGCTGTTAAATCTGGATTGTTGTTAGCTCCTCCCTTCCTTTCACCATATAACAATTGGCTTACCACGATGGGAGGGTCAGTTTTCGTGCAGATAAGGTCTAGACTCTGCCAAGTCTGGATTTTGCTTATGCTTGGATGAAAAGTGTCGGCGGTAGGATGTCATATTGGTGAAATCTCGGCCACAGTGTGGATACGTGCAGACAATGACATTGTTGGGCATGATTTCGCAGGTGATCTAAGTGGACGAGAAAGGCAAAAAGGGTGATCATGTTCAACTTCTGACTCAGCATTTCAAATTACATCCAACGTCAACTTTTATTCATTCTCGCCCAACCTCCACCTTGCGAAAATTTCTGCTTGTCCTATTGCTTTCTTGCTTATCACTATGCCTCGAGCTTCAAGTAAACCGACCTCCTCTCAAAACACTGCTGCACCATACCAGGTCCCAGAGGCAGTGGAAACTCACCGTTATGGGACCCGGGGAGTGCGGTACAAGTACAGCAATGGAAAGGCTCCACACATACCACCCCCCGAGCCGCCTACCGAGCGACCAAGTCTTCCTAAATCGGCTGCACGGAAACGCAAAGGTTTTTTTTTTCTTTTTTTCATCTAAAAAATCGAAAACTTGTGCGCAGTGCTCACTGTTATTACCAGGCCAAACGTCAGGACAAGTGGCCACTCCTGCTAATGATGAAACTAGTGGAGGTAATGTCGACACTTCTGCTCCCACGGGTTGAGTTTAACCGCATGTTGCCTCAAAATCGACAGATCCCACACCTGGCGAGGGCGAGCGAGGTGGATCTGAACTTGAACAGCACAATTCTGAGCCTGAACACGAACAATCCGAACCCCACAATTCCGAGCCCCCACAAGCCAGCACCTTGGACTCCATTGATACGCGCATGGAACACTCGGCTGCTGTGTTAAGCCCAGTCGACGAAAACATTCCTCACCCTCCAGCAATACCCGAAGTACGTAAACTATTTAATTCTTGTATGTATGCTAACAGGCTGAATTTCTACAGGATACGATCACTCCCAGCCTCGATTCTTCTCAGCAGTCAAGTACTGCTCTTGTGGCTCGGGATACTCAGGGTTCGTATCATGCTGTGCGATACATCAGGCATGTACTAACATTGACTCAAGCAGGCAATGGAATTATAACTACGGCTTCAGGAAATCCGTTACGCACCCCCCGTCGATCAAATCGCCCTATTGGCTACACGACCCCAGCTGTTGTCATTTTTGGAAACTCGTCCAATTGGCCAGGCTTCGATCATGATGACTCGCAGATGCCCTCCTTTGTTCCCAATACTTCGATCCCATTCGACACTAATGTATTTTCAATCACCATGTCGCCCCATCCATCCCGCCAGGTTGGTGTTCACCAGTCTAATTTCAGCTCCTGGGCGCTGTGTGGAAACGAATTCGCCAACCCAGGTTCTAGCTCCGGTGTGGACGAACAGCCTTACAATATGGGCAACTTGGACCAGGATGTTTTTCCATCCCAACCTACCCAGGTCGCCACTATGTCAACACCGACTTTTGCAGAGTCAGCACCAATCTTCGAAGCGCCAGCGCTCACCCCAGCTGTCACGGCGCCAGCATCAGCCAACTTCAATACCTTATACGCCACAATCATGCGCACTATTCCTCCCATTCTTCCTGCGGCTCCTAGGGCTCCCACACCGATGCGCCCTTCTGGTCGTGAGGGCTCAATGCTACGCGATAATCCAGCGTCAACACAGCTTGTTCTCGCATCACGTGCTAGCTCCACGGCTCCCGACGTTGGACATGAGAATGAGATTTGGGGATCTTCGGTTGCCCCGTCGAACTTCCGGCTACCCCGTGCCCTCCTGCCTCCTCCCCCTCGCTCTCATGTACGCCAGGACACTTACCGTCCAAATTCACTCCGGCAAGGCAACTTTTCGTACGACCAAGTTTCTTTTATCAAATTCATGAAGCAACGCTGGGGCCTTTATCTGGTGGCTGAAGACCCATTTCCAATCAACGTCCTCCCCGCCCAGGAGCTTTGCCTTTTGTATGCTGAGAGCATCCTCGGCATATCACGTGCGGCCTGTGGGATCACTCAGAGCACCTTCGACTATGTAGGTCCTTTAATTGCAAAATGGTTTAAATTCACTGATCGTTTCTCAGGTGCGCAAGAAGGACTCAAATATTCGTAATGGCTTCCTGCATGGTCTGTTGAAGGTTGTCGAGGAAGACTATGGTGTGACCGCGGCTTCCAAATCTCGGGTTGAGGAACTTATCTTGAATGTGAACTTTGCTCACATCTCATACGACTTGACCGTAAGTACAAATTCACAATCTGTATTGGGGACTGGCGCTGAACCTAACTAAATAATTATAGACGAAGAAAATCACCGGACGCTATTGCCATCCTTGCATCTGCAAGGTTATCAAAATCGTGCTGTTCACAAGACGCTCACGAGGACGTCCAGTGGGCGTGCGTTTTATTCGCGAGCTGATGGGGGACACTACGGCTGAATCGGACCAAGATCTCCACGATCTTGCAGCGAACGCTGGTGCTCCTGTAGCGATAATCGCCTTGGCATGCACCTTGGTATGTGCATGCATAACCCTTAGCTCTACCGAACGCTAAAAGACCCATACCTTTAGATCCTCCATGCGTTGCAGTCTATCAAGGCTGGCGATTCCTCCAACCGTAAAGCCAAAACTGTAAAGCCAGTAAAATTCAGTGAGCAGAAGTACGGCGGGCCATACCGGACCATTTTAGCGAAGATGAAACAGTACCCACGACTCGGGGAGGTGCAGAAGGCCTACATGGAAGAGATCATGTAAGTAACTTACTCACTGTGTATCGCATGTACAGCCCACTCACTTAGCGCTTCTAACTAGGAAAGAATACCTTGTTGCGCACGCATCCACTGGGGATGAGTCGGATGAGGAGCTGGAATTCGACGATGACATGTTGAGTGATGGCGAGTAGGACAAAGGTGCGTGACGGGATTCATTGACTAGTTACAGATGTTCAACTAATGCAACACACAGGTACTTGAGCTCATCTCAAGCAGTGTCGCTCTCTGCCTGCTACTCAATTTCTCGAACCCCTCTTCTATTACCCCTTGGCCTACGTGTTTTGGCGGCACACAAATCACCCAATCGCTTCTGGTTACGATTTTTTGTTGCTACATATACGTCCAATACAACATTTGTGCCCATTCCCACGTATACAACCTAAGCAAACGATGCGAAGCGGGCAGAGGATGCTAGCGTGCGTTACGGGTGTGGTGGTGTAGTCGGGTTGCAAACACGGCGCGACGCGCTGTTTGTTTGGGCACCGACTGGTGGGCGGGCCATTTGTTTGAGCGCTGCCGATTAGCCGACGATACACGGCACACCAGTTGTTTGGGCGCCGATCGGCGGCGCGACAGCGAGCACGAAGCAGGCGCGCCGGCAAGCCCTTTGGGCGTTCTAGCGTGCGTACCTTGCTGACATGGCAGGACCGCAGGGTTTAGTACGCTGGGTTAGCTCTGTGTTTACGGTCTGAGGTGAAAATATGTGGCCTTATTTGGCCCTCGGCTCCCCGCGGCTCCCGGAGACTCCAGGAAGCGGCATGGACAGGTAGGTCCCTCTCGCCACTCTCGTTCTCTAATAGTCTCTCCGGCGCCCACGATTTCCCCTGATGGAGCCTGAAAGAATGTAATAAACTGCTGGTCAATAAGTCCCGCAATTCAATCGTAGCAAGAGCGCGCAGTAGTCGATAGAATTTACAAGGGTACCCGTGCCGCTAAACGGGCCAAAGTGGGTTATTTCCCTGGAGTGTGAGAGAGGATTGAAAAGGCAGGGATTAATCGTGCAGTGGCATGGTCTATATTCAACCCCCTTTACAGTGATACGCTCCCGGTGTTTGTATGCAACAAAAGAACCGGTATCTTGGCCGTCATTGATCTATTTGAACCGTCGGTAACATCTCGACAGGTCAATTGTACCAATGCACCTATAATGGAGACCGAGAAACGTACCATATGCTGATGTTGATCGACATTGAACTGGAGAGCTGGACTCGTCAAAGGGGTGAATGTAGGTCTCTAGAATATATGGTCCGCTGAGCTCAGGATGCAGATGCAGGCGGAGAGCAAGACATGTAGGGGTTTCGCAGCCGACGAATGGATAGCAGTAGAATGTTGCCTGGACTATCTCAGCCGCCAAGAATTATCTGCAAGCTATCAAGGGTAGACTGCGGCAAAACGCCAGGCCGGATAGATGTGTTATAATTGTTCAAGCGCAGAGTTTCCAGCCGTCTCCATGCAGGGAAGGCGTCGCTGTGGGCAATGGCGAAGACATAGGAGAGGTGCCAGAGTGATCCGAGGAGCCGACAGACCGAAGGTTTGTGGAGCACGTCTACTTGCCAGACCTCGAGTTCCAACAAAGAAGTCTTCGGAATTTGGCAGTGCCAAGGAGTACAAGTAACATTCTGCACGCCGAGGGGTTAAAAGTGCGCAGTTTGACAGGCGATGAGAGTCCGCGGGGTGGCTGGCTCAGTCCGAGGGCGAAGGAAGACAACGTGGGTGAGGCTTCGGCTTTTGTAGGGCCGATCCCGTTTCATGCAACGACCAAATCCCGGCAAACAACGTGTTGCGCCATGTCACGTGCACCACCAAGCTTGTGCGCAACCGCATCTACGGTCTCGAGTCTAGCCCGGTCTGTTTGCTGGCGGAAAGGGATGCGCTGGGCTGCCCGCCGAATCTCGGGACGTCAATTATCCCCACAACCGCCCCATGAATGCCCGTCGATGGGTGACTGGCTATCCGATAGACCAGCATTTCCCCTCCGTACCTGAGCCATATCCACCAATCACGACCCGCCCAGACCACCGAACGAATGCGCCCATGTCATTCCAACGCCCGATTCCGTATCTCTGAGCTTACCTAAGCTCCTTATCTCTTGCTCGCTTAGCTCCGCGGCCGTGTTGACAGCACTCCATCGGCCATCGGCTCTGCTGCCGCGTGGCGATACCCAGTGTTTTGCGCCGTTAAATAGCTTTATCGCCGCTTGTCGAGCCCGCCACACCCTCTCCTCTGCCCTCGATCGTACGCCGTCGAAGCGCCGCAGCGTGCATCATGTCTTATGTCGATCAACAGCCAGGGGCTACTGAACCCCCGTCTACCGACCGCTTTCACGGGATCAAGCGCTATGGAAAGAAATTTACGACTCGCGATGGGTGGTTGGGGGACTACGATTTTGCATGGCTGTGAGTTCCCGAATATCCTGACGAGAACAATATATTTATTTCTATCTAGTTGTACGCCCGGTTTACCGTTTGGGAAGAAAAAGGCGACCCGTGCCCCCCAGTTTTACGCCCTCGAAGCCGATCTGCCTATTCTTCTCGCCATAGTCTGCGGGTATGTCCCCTTTGGAGTCTCTCATCTTCTTTCTAATAGCGTCTAGGTTCCAACACTCCCTGGCAATGCTCGCGGGGCTCATTACGCCCCCCATCATCTTCGCTTCTGCCTTGAACCTCGGCCCGGACTTGCAGTCTTACATGGTGCGCCCATCGCTTTCACAATCGTACCTTGCGCCTGACCTCGGATCTAGATCAGCGCTTCACTAATCGGTTGCGGGATCCTGTCGCTTGTCCAAATGTCGCGCATCCACCTTTGGGGCAACTACCACCTCGGCACAGGTCTCATTACCGTGGTCGGGACGTCGTTTGCGACCCTCTCTACTGCCTTTTCCGTGAGTACGTTTGATTATGTGTAAGGCCTGGACTCACCTACTCGGATAGATATTCAATAGTTTGTACAAGAACGGCAAATGCCCAAGTACGACCGCCGCCGATGGTACTGTTACGCGAGGGCCGTGCCCAGATGCTTATGGGATGCTCCTTGGTGCGTAGCTGTAGGATTCGTAATACCGCCGACGGTACCTAATCCCTGATATTGCAGGAACCTCGCTAATTTGCTCGTTCCTCGAAATGGGCATGGCGTTTGTTCCTCCAAAAAAATTAAAGAAAATCTTCCCGCCAATCGTGACAGGTTCGTAGACCGGGTTGGTACTACTCTCTCCCGCTGACCTTTTCGCAGGAACTGTGATCTTGCTCATTGGCGCGTCCCTGTAAGTGTATTGTTTGCCTCGGCGGTATTATATCCGCTGACGCTGATTTGTTCGTACAGGATCGGCGAGTCTGGTGTACTTAATTGGGGCGGAGGATCCAATGATTGCCATGGTCGACCAACGACCGGCATCTTCACGCTGTGCCCGACTATCTTTGCCAAGTAAGTATTTTCTCTAGTCGCCTTTACCATGCGCCCGTCTTCCCGCCGCCGCCTCGATCGTAAATGCTTATTCGCTGCTCTTAGACGCCCACTTCCGTGGGGATCTCCCGAATTCATCGGTCTCGGCTTCCTCTCGTTCATAACCATCGTTCTCGTCGAGCTTTTCGGATCCCCATTCCTCAAGAATGCGAGTATCATTGTAGGGCTCTTGGTAGGATGTATCGTCGCTGGCGCCGCGGGGTAGGTCCTACATTAATTCCATATTACGGAGGTGAACTAACACGATTGCAGGTACATGGACTCGAGCCAAATCGAAAGCTCTCCTGCGATTACATTCCTCTGGGTGCACACCTTCAAGATTCGCGTATACCCGCCCGCGATCCTCCCAATGCTCGCAGTCTATGGTTCGTCAATCCAAAGCCCTTAGCCATTAATGATACTGATTAGATGGGTAGTTTCGTTGGCGATGGAGGCTATTGGAGATATCACCGCAAGCGCCGAAGTCTCTCGTGTCGAAGTTGACGGGGAAATGTTTGATAGTCGTATCCAGGGTGGTGTTTTGGTGGGTGTATATCTCGGGGTAGGGGATTGTAGGCTCATGGTTTCACGCTAGGCGGATGGTCTTGGAGGGTTCATCTCGGCACTATTCACTGTCACGCCGCTTTCGATCTTCGCGCAGAATAACGTATGTTCTTTTTGCGTTACTCGTATATTGACTAACCGATGATTTTATAGGGTGTGGTAAGTTTTCGGGTAGGTTTATCCGATAACGGTTGTCCTAAGTAAATACCTAGATTGCTATTACCCGGTGTGCAAACCGAGGTGCAGGTCGATGGTGCTGCGCTTTCCTAATTTTCTTTGGGATCCTCGGGAAGATTTCGGGTGTGTTTTTGAGTAGTAAGTTTCTTTCGCTTGCAACCAACACCGCGAGCTTATGGGTTAATATGTAGTTCCCAACTCTGTTGTGAGAATCATCTCGGGGGAGTTGCTATTTACCAGACTCTAATGTTTTCTCGGTAGCTTGGAGGCGTAACGACGTTCCTATTCGCGTCCGTCATGGTATCGGGTATCCGTGTGTTGTCGACTATCAAGTGGCAGCGACGTGACCGATTCATCCTTGCCGCAGCGTTGTCGTTTGGATTAGGGAACTTGCTTGTTCCGACTTGGTGCGTTCCACATGCTCGCGTATGCTAGTTTGCATCGACTTGATATCTTGTTCCAGGTACACGCATCTTTTCGACGGCGTCGAGGCAAACTCTGGCCTTCAAGGCTTTTTTGACTCGATCACAATCGTTCTTAGCACACCATGTGCGTCGTTTCTATTTGGCTAACGCTGACCTTGCTGACTTGACCTCCCATCCAGTCTTGATCGCTGGCATTATTGCGGTAACTTTGAATCTGATCCTACCACCCGAAGAAGAAATGCCATCGAATATCGTCGAGCACCAGCAAGGGGACGCTGAGCGTGGACAGGAGCGGGATGAAGAGTCGATGGATGACGCTAAAAAGGAACGAGAAGCGGGACCCAAGGTTGAATAATATGTATCGTGTACTTGTATTGTGTGTTATGGTATATTCATCGGATTCTATCGGGTGATGGGCGGCGTTCTTGCCTTGACACTACATGTTTGAGTTGGTAAAACGAATTGAAACGTTTGACTTCAATCTGCGAGCCGGTGTTGACGAAATGCCTGGAACTGTCCAATTCCCGCAACATAGCGATCATGTACATGAAACACTACCTCCGCAGAGCAGCTCTAACTTGGCGTCAACTTCATTATCACAAACAGTAAGCGCTTCGAAAAGATGATACACAAGCCAGGAACTCACGTCAACACATCGGGTTTTGCCAAAGACAAAAACACGCCGCAGCGCAAGGACCTCTGGGCCGCTTCTGCCAGCATAGTCTGCTCACGGTCTTTTTCCTCAAACGGAAGGTCCGATTCGTTCCTGCTTAACCGAGTGACTAGAAAAAAGTAGTTGGGCTGGCCGATTACTTCGAAAATGCTACATTTCAGGTGCTTTTCGAGGAGGCCGAGGAGGGTCCCGATGTCTCGGCCTCGGGTACTATAATTCACGCCAAAATGCTGTGCAACTGGCCGGAGATCCTCTTCGGTAAAACTATAGCCGCCGAGGTAATAGGGGATAATCGTCCTGACACGCAGATTCAGCAGGAACCGCGCCATCGCAAGGAAAAAACTCACATAACGAACAAGCGGCAATAACTAAAATTGAGGAAAGAGGTGGTAGCTTACAGTGGTGGGGTGCCATTTGTACGGTCGAGAAAGTGTTGAATTACCTAATATGAAGTACGTGAACACTTGGCTATACAGCCGAATCAAATGGTAGGCGGCAACCTATGAATAATACTCCATGACAGTAACCTTCCCATCATCTCCGCGCAAGATGTCCCAGCTCATCTCGCACAAAACCAGCCTGTTCATCCGCTGCAGCTTCGGACATTTCTCTGCGAACACAGGTACACGTTCGTGCCACCCAGCCTTCTTACTCGCACCACTCGGCATCGCACCCAAGCTGAGTATGCGGAGCTCCGGTACGATGCTCAACACCGAGAGAACCTCGTCCTAATAGCCGCAATAATATTATTGCTGATATATATAAGGTATATAAGTGGGACGCACCGGCATCTCCAACTGCCACCCGCAGACAAGCTCTTCAAGTCCAGGCGTGCAGCTCAACAATTTCTCAACAATGCTCAAGTCGGGCGAAACGGCGCCTTCTCCAATGAGGAGTTTTCGTAGTTTAGGCAGAGATTTCAAAGTAAGGGGAGCATTGGGAACTAAGCGTAAGTCGGTGACTTTGAGGTCTTCCAATTGGTCGGCTAATGTGGAAGCCATAACGGAGCCACAAACGAGATATGGACCTTCAAGGCGGGTGAGAGAAGGGAAAACTACCTCTGCGACCTGAGGATCAATGGCCTGGATTGGAAGGGGCGAGGTGGGATCGATGCAGAGGGATCGGAGACCGGAGTGTCGTGAAAAGAATCTACCAAGTGAGTTTAAGCGATGGTTCTTGAAAGAGCTGAAGAAGCGGGGATCAATATCTCCTCGCAGGTGAAGTGTGTGCAGATGAGGAAACGTTATGTCATCCAAAGCGGAGAAGAGTTCGTTCGGTAACCAGTCGAGTCCTCTAGGGTACTGGGCAAAGGACAATTCAAGCGACTGCAAGTTGGGGGAATTCCGAAGGGGTAAAAGGATCGGCTCAAGTGTGGCGTGCTCGAAGTGGAAGTCTGCAAATCGACTCCGTGAGTCAAACGTGGAGCAAGGAATGAGTCTAGCTTGCCTATGTGTCCGGTACTCAAGGAGAAGTGTGATAGGTTTCGAAAGTTAAGTATCCTGGTGTCAAGCATTTGAGGCGATGCATTACTGTACTATTTGATGAACATACTTAGCATTGCGAGCTGATATACCGGGATTAGTATCATAAATAATGTGGGAATCATAGTTGCAATCATACCGTCATGGAAAAAAGGCTGGCCAACCAGCATAAAAAGTTCGAAAGAGCGTAGCTCTGTGCACTTGACTCGTAAAATCTCCCAGATGTCCTGATCTTGTGGAGCGACAAGAACTTCCAAAGTAAGATGTCGTAGACGAGGGAGAACTGATAAAATTTTCTTCAACGATTCCATATCATTTTTCGATTCGCAGCCTGCCTCGTCCACCTGCATCACCCAACGACCGATAAACAGGCCCTTTACGTGTTCTCGAACAGAGAGCGTTGAGGTATCATCTGCGGCAATCCGTAGGGCCAGTTGCTTAAGATAGCCGGGATGATCCAAGTATACTGCATGGTACAAATGTGGCAACGCAAGTAGCCGGAAATCTTTGGAGACGAGCGACGCTGTGAACAAGTCGTGGAATCGATGATGGAGGCACGCCAAGATGTGGTTCCAGATATCGCCAGGCAGCAACTGGAAAGACAACGAGGACATGGCTAGTAGTCACGTTATTCTCTGAGTTGGATGAAGCCTTTCAACGAAACGACAAGCCAGTTGTGGCTGGCGGGGACGAAGGGCAATGACGCAATCGATCAAGGATTCGAGACCATGTGACCCGCCGGCACCTGTCAAATTATTTCTCGACTCCGCCACTGCCGGCTCTTCCGTGATGTCTCCGCAACTCTCTGACAACATAGATAATCTCCCACACTCTTCACAGAAAGGCTGAGACTTGGAACAAGGACGAGTTCTATTTCTGGATGAAGAGAGGTGTCGTGCTCGGGGAACAAGAGAGCGAGGCAATTGGTGAGGCCCAGGCTCGCGCCATCGTTTGCGTCTTGGCTGAAGAATAGTCTCCATGCGGCGGGAATGTGACCCGGCAGGGATGTTGTGTGCGAGGCGGCCGAGTTTGCTCGGTATCGATCCGGATTCGCTATTAGCTGGAGAGCTCCGAATGATGAACCAATATCATGATTCCAGTGTGTGTCGTGCTATCTCCTTCGGACATTGAGCTAATTATTTCGTAGTACCTTCTCCTGTTGGTGTACCGCCGCATAATCCACGACCTTAATCCATGCTCTGCTGGCTCCAGTGCCGATTCTGCGCCGGCGGGAAATCATGGTGGTGTGGGTTCGGGTTCCCGCCCCGTGGTTCGGAGTTGTGAATCCGAGTTTAGGGTCTGGATTTGCGCTATGACGCTTTCTGTTACGCGAGCTAGGTACCCTCAACCGCTATTTGTTCCCGTTACAATTCTAATTTTGACTATCTTTGTCGTAGGGCTCGGATTCAGAGGTCTTCTCAAGACCGCCGCGTGGTCTGGGGAGTCGCTGGCGACCGCGGCTGGCCTGGGGCTGACATCAGGACCGGTTCCTGTGCTTCCCACTGCATAGTACCGTCGCGCACCCTCTACCGCCGTTACCTCGAATCCTCCGCTACACTTGCGACTACCAATTCCGTTCAGTCTGCCGCGACGTGACCAGAAACGACGCCGCCTCGACTATCTCTGTGAGACCCGGATCAGCCCCGTTCGGCAATCCATATTCTAGTTAAACAGATCCAATTTTCCAATCCCCGCAACAACCGGGGTAGCAAGGGCTATGACGAGCTCGGGGTGGATAGAACCTGGTGTTAACACTGCTACCGATGTTGCCGCCACATCGTTGAATAAATCTCGCGGAACCGCTTCGACTTCAACATCTATGTGCGGCAGGAACAGGACTCGGGGCTGGGATGTTGTGTGGGAGGCAGCGAGGTTTATTCGTGATTTAGTTCGGGTTCGCCATTGACAGCACATCAGCAAAATCAGCATTTGCTTGGAAACATTTGAAAGGATTTGCAAACAGGGACTTAACTCTCAATCACTTTCAAACTCACAAACTCCCAAACAGCAGGGGTAGTTTATAAGCATTTTCAAACAT